>OX457036.1:75017767-75167767 GCA_949752735.1 Lumbricus terrestris | reverse complement strand
AAGCGATACGAAAGTCAGTTACTGTTGACGCCTGTTGCGGCGGCTTACGTGAAGTAAAGAGTCGACCGTACGCATTTCCTTCGGGTAGCGTGCGGGAAGCTCAGTGATAGAGAGTCGCGCGCGCTTGGCAACCGCCGCGTATTACGGCTATTTTGATCTCGGCGTGTTCGGCCGTTGTACAAGTTAATCGCCTCCGAGCGATACAAGGGTGGTCTCCCTAAAGGCCTGGTACCAGAAAAAGACCTATTGGTCGTGTTGGCATACGAGACAATGCCTGTGTCGTTACTTCGTATAGGGTTAAATCCCCTGGAATGGAACTGGTTCCGTTACCTATGGCCGACTGGATGCCAAACTCAGGTTATGCCTCTCGGGAGCGAAGGCGCCTCGACCGTTCGTTGTTACATGGTACGAAAGAGAGAAGACCGTGCAGGGAAGAAGGCAAAGGCGGTCGCGGTGAAGGGGAGTTCCAAGCGCGGGTCGGCTGCCCGTGGAAAAGTGGACCCTGTTTTGAGCATTGGCCATCCTGGCGCTCAGGTCGTTACCTCCCCGGTGACCGCGGACGGGGCAGATGTGGATTCCGACGCGACGGAACTATATTCCCAGTTCCGGGCTTCCTTGCTAAGACAATCTTCCCCGGTCGTAACCGAAATGTTGGATTGGCCTAAGTACGATTTGAGAGGCCGTGACGAACGGGGCGTGCCGCCACAGTACTGTAAGAGGCACTTTACGAATTCTCGAATGCAATACAAAACAATACGATGCGATTAGTAATTTTCATGACAATGGCCCATTTGTACAACGCCTATTCCAAGGAAACTGTTTGTATTTGTATTGAGAGAAAGTGAAGAAAGGCAACATAGTAACATAGACTACATAGGCCTACTGAAGAATTGCAAAATGTTGATCCCTAAACCCGTTTCAAGATCGTTTATACCAGAGAAATTGAATTTGGAGGTTAATATAGCCTAATAATCATTATAAAGTCTCAAAAATGATAAAATCACATTCTGAGCATGATGATGACGATGATGATGAAGGATGAAATGATGACGTAGACGACAATGACGATGCCAACAACGATGCCAATGATGATAACAACAAATGAAAATGACGATAACGACGATGGGAAGGATAAAGATCATGAAGATCATGATGATTGAGATCTGATCATGATCGTCGTACGCATTAACGAGTACGACATCTGGTGTCCAGATCTGTCTCGGATGAAGGACGACCTGATGGATGTTGTCGTATTCGGATGAATTCCAGCGAAGTAGAGCGTCTCTCCACTGCTGCATGATGAACACGACGACCAACGCACAACAACAACAAAAGTAAACTCAACAAAATAGGAAGCTGATGAATACAATGACGCCTCCGTCATACACAATTACACATTGCAAGAGTAATAGAATAATTATTGTATTGAAGGCTGTTCTGTAAGTAGTTAAGATTGATGTTAATTCAGGTTGTTTCAAGTAATCATACTGAGTTTGTCAGAATGAATTCAATAAAGAAAATAGCATCATTATTATTATCACCATCATTATCATCATTATCATCATCATCATCATCATCATCATCATCATCATCATCATCATCATCATCATCATCATCATCATCATCATCATCATCATCATCATCATCATCATCATCATCATCATCATCACTGCATGGTTTTACTGTATACGGCAAAGAAATAGTCACATATACAGTAGCATGCATGGGCATCACAGGATTCTGTGAGACAAGACGGTGTGAAAAGAGAGAATTCGATCTTGATCAGAACAAAGTTCTAACATGTGGAAGAGAAGACAAGCAACTGCGAGAGGAAGTAGCGATGATTCTGACCAAGAAAGCAACAAAAGCGATGAAAGGAAGCCAGTTGATATCAACACGATTAATGTCTGCAAGCTTTCATAAGGTAGGCCTATAAATTGGCCAAGATGACAGTCATCCAAGTTTATGTACCGACATTGGCAGCAACTGAGGAAGAAATTAATGCATTTTACGACCAACTTCAGTCGATATTAATCCACGGAATTCGCAGACACGACATAATCTTCATTGCGGGGGATTTTAGCGCAGAAGTCAGAAGAGAAGGCGATACTTGAAGACGCACCAATGGAAATACTTCAGATGGGGATGAGACATGAATGACAGCGGATGA
This sequence comes from Lumbricus terrestris, assembly GCA_949752735.1. Taxonomy (NCBI): domain Eukaryota; kingdom Metazoa; phylum Annelida; class Clitellata; order Crassiclitellata; family Lumbricidae; genus Lumbricus; species Lumbricus terrestris. Next base: position 75,165,597 of record OX457036.1, on the reverse strand, counting down.
GAAACTTTTCAGTGCAGTGCGACCAACGACTTATATATAGATAGCAAAGGATTGAATAATGGACAGAGAAAACTGAGGACTGAAAAAAATCCCAAATCGTCCTGATATTCAAAACTAAAAGGGATCCACAGATTGTGTTTTTTTTATTTAGGTGGATAAATAACCTTAAAATTTCTTTTTCTACACCAATGGGGGGTTTTAACCCACGAAACCCCCTTGGCTATGCCACTGTCCATGTGTGCTGCTTATGGTGAATGGTTGAAGGAAAAGAGTGTAAGAAGCTTTTCTGCAAAATATTATCTCTTCATTCAAGGTCGCCAATACGGAAGGTTGACTACCTAACGTTTGTAATCCAAGACTTTTGCCAGAGAGCAAACATTTTCACCAACATTTTTCGTTATCATTGACCATTCATCCATTTGTTTGATTCCGTGAACCCTTTAGACAAAAATCAAATCCAGTTTGCTAGAACTTCTGTTTTCCAATGAACCGTTGCAATAGCTAAATTTCCTTGAGCTCAAAACCAATAATAATTTTATGTGTGATCTAAAACAGAAATTTAGGTATGTGACTTATGTAAAAACAAGTTTACATGTCCATTTTTACTTATTTGCTTATTTGCAGGTTTGCTTGACTCTGTTATGGCCCTACAAGACAGCAAACAAGCCCAGTAACCATGACTTATTAATGATCTGTCGAATGTGATATGTCCATGTTACAAAGAGTTTTGTAGAGCACAAATGTCGTATGTCCATTTTCGGACACCCCGCCCCTACAAACTTCCTTTTTCCTGTTATCCTCATGTCACATAATACCCATTGCTCTGCTTACCTTGTTCCCTGTTTAAATACGTATTCAATGACACCAAGAAAGTATGATAATGTTACTTTGTTATATTTTTCATAAGCAATTGAAATTAGAAATTCAGTTTTCTCGAAATAATGAAATATGGACATTACCCATTTGTCCTCTATACAGTCGACATGGAGAAAGGTAAGTCAGGTTCAGACCAGAAAAAAACACTTTTTCCATTGAGACAAAGGGGTTTAACTTGAAAGCAGAAATAAAACACATCAACTTCATCAACTTTAGACAAGTATTTGACAGCATATGGCATGATGGAATGTATAAAGAGTTGTACAAAATGTAGGAATACGAGAGCAATTGATGAGATCACACATTAATTGGGTCCTATGAAAGAAAACTTACTCGCTACTATAAACGTGAATGAAAAGATCACTGAATACTTTCACACTAACACGGATCGCGACAATGATGTATCATATTTCCATGCCTATGTCTAAATTTATATAAGAACTTAGAAGCAGTAATGTATTTCAACCTTAAACACTTCTAGGCGGGAATCCCATTAAATGAAGAGCTGATGAATAATAATCTCCGATTTGCTGGACGAAATTCACCTACTTATTAGAAGCTGATCTGAACCACAACATGGAGTAGGCTAAATGACGACACAGATGGAAGATGTAATGTAATGTAAATCTTTGAAAGTTTCTCAGTGCTCACAAAACTCGCGACAGGGAGATCAACCTAATCACCAGGGCTATCTCAAATCAAGTCCCCAATAGTCCGGTCTCTCTACTTGTTCTAGTGCCAGGTAAGAATTGGGGGGGGGGGGTAAAGTCAAGGAGACAGTGTGATGATACGGTGGCATCGGTGATGATGTCCGTCGTGTGGTGGCGCAAGAATAAGGTCAGGATGAGACATTAAGACAATTATTGTCTTGAGGATAGGTTTTCAGTCGTTAGTTGAAATTAGCAGAGCAGAGTGCGAGCGGAGGAGAGATGAAATTTACTGGCGAGATGGGAAGATGAGCGAACTGACTGAGTGTCTATTGGGAGCCAATTCCAAAAGACAGTCGTCGTCGTCGTCATCATCAACATCATCATCATCGTCGTCGTCATCATCATCATCCTCATCGTCGTCGTCAACATCATCATCACCACCATTATCATCGTCATCATCATTGTCGTCGTCGTTGTTATTATCATCATCATCGTCATCATCATCATCATTGGTCGTCGTCGTCGCCATAATTCTGATGCAGCAGCCACAGGTTGAGACTGCTGAAGGTGGATAGAAGAAGATGTTGTTAGTACCAGGTGAATCCATCCGACGATCGTCATCATCTGTTGTTGTTGATCGAATTCGATGATCTGGATGAGAGAGAAGCTGACAGCAACGGACAGCGATCTCGATGTATCAATGACTGGACGTCCTTCGATCCCATTCCGATTGTAGTTCTCCAGAAGCGTCGTTATCAGTCGCTTCTCAGATGTCGTTCCAGCTGTTCTCCAGCTGCTGCAGTCACATAAGTTAACAAACACACGTCGTATGTATAACACCAGTCATCTGTCTAATGATCAACGAACTCTGCCATGAAATGAGTGGACCTGCAATCATGGCCGTCGGTAGAAAGATGAGGAGAGAACTGACGAAACGATCTTATTATGCACCGATATATAAAAATAAAATTAAGTGGCTAACTCTGGGTTAGCTCTCTGCTCATCGCCATCGTCATCGTCATTATCATCATTACCATTTTCTAATCATCCTCCTCCTTCTCCGCCTCCTCCTCATTCATCTTGAATATCTCGGTCTATCGATTGCAATGATAAAAATAATACCCAGGGCGTAGGTCAACATTGAAAGCAATAATTTTTCGCTAACCGTGCAAGTGTGCAGATATACAAAGTCGGTTGGTTTTAGGAAAGCCAGATTACTGCTTTAATAGATTATAGCGCGTCTGTCACGAGGTCGTTGGCCAACTTTCAGAGTCCACGCTAATGAGTCAGACATTCTTAAGTTCGATTCAATAGAGTAAGATATTCTTAAGTTCGATTCAATAGAGTAAGATATTCTTAAGTTCAATTCAATAGAGTAAGATATTCTTAAGTTCGATTCAATAGAGTCATTCATTCTTATGTTCAATTAAATATAGAGTAAGATATTCTTATGTTCAATTCAATATAGAGTAAGATATTCTTATGTTCAATTCAATAGAGTCAGACATTCTTAAGTTCTATTCAATAGAGTAAGATATTCTATGTCCAATTCAATACAGTAAGATATTCTTATGTTCAATTTAATAGTGTCAGACATTCTTAAGTTCAGTTCAATAGAGTCAGACATTCTTATGTTCGATTCAATAGAACCATACATAATTGTTAAGTTCAATTCAATAGAGTCAGACATTCTTATGTTCAATTCAATACAGTAAGATATTCTTAAATTCAATAGAGTAAGACATTCTTATGTTCAATTCAATAGAGTAGGACATTCTTAAGTTCAATACAATAGAGTAGGACATTCTAATGTTCGATTCATCAACCTAAGTTCAACAGGTCTGACTCTCTCTGATTGTAGATTCGCGAATGCGGAAGTTTCAATGTTGGTCCAAGTTTATTTTTCGATTAAACTTTTGATGTGATTTAATGTTCATTAGACTTAGACTATAATTATTCTATAGAAAATCCAAACAATTTGTGTCGTATTTCGAGTCATCGGGCGCGTTTTCGATTCGATCCTCGGAAGATCGTTGACATAAGTTGCGAAAATTAGGCTTTATTAATTTTTTTCCCGGATTTATTTAACTGAAGATGGCCGTTTTTGGTCATAAAAAGGCCTATTTCTTTTCAGATCTAGCGGAGATGAGTGACTACAAACAAAGTACAAAATCTGTACCGCATAAAACTTCTCAATCAGATTTGTAGAATTTATTTGCGGTGCATGCTGCAAGTCCCCGAGAAGAGGCTCATCATAAAACAGTGGCCGCATATACGGCATCAGGTCGGCAGCACTGCGAATTTACTGCTCTTCGGTGGATTATGGTTCCAGCAGTTGTAAATAACTTTCGATTTGTATTGGCGGACATTCCTTAACAGCCAGCGCGTCAGAAAGCAAAGTCGAAACTGTCTGCGTCGTTTTGCTTCCGTCATTCTTTGCACCGCTGATCTTTTATAATGCGTCTCCAGAGCTTATCTAATAAGCGACGATATGCCGCCACGCCTGCTGTATATACGCGATGATGATGTAGCGCCAACATGTCGGCTGAGCGCTGAATAAGTCGGCGGCCGATGGAGTCCAGCGCCCAAATATTTGGCCGACGGTCTTTTCATCTAATCAGCTGCGGTGAATGTCGTCTGGATTTTATCGCATCTTATTAGTCGAAGGCACGAAACTGGCGCAACGGGCATTCATATGACTGTATGTATGTATGTGTGCATGTGTGTACGTATGTATGTATGTATGTATGTATGTATGTATGTATGTATGTATGTATGTATGTATGTATGTATGTATGTCTGTCTGTCTGTCTGTCTGTCTGTCTGTCGCTTTCGACGGCGCTCGATGTCTCGTTTGCTCTCCTGCGGCCTTCGGCTCGGTTTTGTCTTACTCGAGCGTGTGAAGAGTAAGTTAATTTAGAGCAATAAAGCATTTCTGTTGCGCTATTGTGGAAACGACGGTTTCGACTTATTTCAGTGCGTCAGTTCAGCTTCCAAGTCAATTAACGTAGATCGAACGGAGAGTCCATTGAAAGTCTAGCGCTATCTAGTGCAAAGCCTACAATTAACTATAGGCCTATACGCATAGAGTAGATGAACATGGGTGAAGTTTATCAGGGGTAGGGGCCTAAGCCCCCAAGAAGGCGCAAACTCATAAATTTGTTCGGGGAAAATGACTTCTTTTACGAACGAAACTTCAATCGAATGAGTAAAAAAAGGTCAACTTTTTTGTTCGGGATAATTAGTATTTTTAGCGAGATTTCAACCCGATGACTAAAAATAGGCTTGCTCTGGACCAAGTCTCAGCCCCAACAAAGCCCAAGTTCTTTTTTAGCCCCCAAGAACGGAAACCAAACTCCGTCCATGCATGTAGATCATAGATGTAAAAAAACGATGGAAACGGAATAAAAAACGGTAAAAAACGTCGTTTTTTTCGAAAAAATAAAAAACGACAAAAAAACGATAAAAAACGGAAACGGTAAATAATTTGACTTTGCTACATCTAAAACCGCATTTTAACCTTGAAAACATTAATTAGGAACCTACTACACGCAGGCTATCTCTTAAATGATGATGTTAAACGATGAAAATTAATAATGACTTTAGTTAGCTGAATCCTTGAGAGTTGGCGGAAAACATAAGGAATATCAGAAAAAATAAAATTAAGGAAAATAATAACAGAAAGTGAGTGAATAAATAAAGTCAAAGAAAAAATAAAAAACGAAAAAAACGACGTTTTCTGGGAGAGAATAAAAAACGAAAAAAACGTTTTTTACAACTATGATGTAGATGAACCATTTTTTAAATAGCGAACATTGTGCGACAATGATTACTGCTAAGACAGAATTTCTGTTAACGCAAGGCCGTAATTTTTCTATAGCAAAAGCAATTTTGAATATTAGTCTAAATAGCAATTTAAATATAGGCCTATATACGAAAAATTATAACTTTGAGAGAAATCAGAATTAAAACCTAAGAGAAGTTATAAATTAGGTAGGCCTATTAATTTTGTGTGCACTTGTTACAGCGCCCTTTCAATAATCTACTCAGAAGCGCTCCCGACTACAGCGCGGACACTGAAGCACTATTAATGCGAGTGAGAGACTTGCCCAAGGTCCCTACACGGTGGCTTGAGGTGGATTTGAACCTACAACCCTCCGGCTGCAAGGCAGCGAACATACCCACTACACCACTGCGCCCTTACAAGCACAACTATGCAACATAAAAGGTATTGTTTATCTCAAAGCTTTATCGTCTAAATAATGTCTCTTTAAATTGTATGTTTCCCTTATAGTCTACTAGCTGGGGTACCGGGCATTGCACGGGAAATTTCGATTTTTCGTCCCCAAACCCAGCTCCACCCGCCCCTGTGGGGCGGCTTCGCCGCCCATTTGGGGTTTATAAATGGTTATTTATGCCCCTCTGCTTGGAAGGTCTTCCCCAATTCTGCTGGTTAAATTCATGTTGCATGGGGCTCCTCTTAGTGTATATACTCCTTGGCCTAATGCATTTATCTTTCCCAGGGCGGTTGCGCTGCGTAGCGAGGGCTCGTTTCATGCTAAGCTTTGGCGAAAATGACGTCATTTGTTATTGCACAACGATTCAAATAATGGCGTCGCAATTGCAGCGATCGCGCAAATAACACGGCGAAAATTAAAATGTCTAATATCTCGAGTTCTAAAGTGAATAAGGAGGTGAAAATAGCGCGCCTGAGTAAGTTGAGTGAAAGTCTATTTATGTACAATGTTCAAAGTCAGTAGCTGCAAAACCGTGAGCGTGCATAACTGACAAATATACGTACTTCCTTTCTTATAGATATACAGGGTGCGCCAAAAAAAGACCCCCCTAGGTTTTTTGCCAATATTTTTGCCAAAAGTAAGAATTTCGGAATGAAATTTTACAGGCTTATAGACAATTCATATTTACACATGATGGCCAGATTTCATCAAAATATTTCAGACGCAACAAACGTTACACCACTTTTAGTGAAGTCGCCCACCGTTTTTTGACGATTCAAAAACGCGACGCAACAAAAACTAACAAAAAACCAATCTAATTATTCTGGCCAATATCTTGGCCAAAAGTAAGAATATCGAAATGAAATTTTACAGGCTTAAATACAATTCATAGCTGCATATGATGGCCAGATTACATAAAAATATTTCAAACAGAACAAAAGTTATACCACTTTTAGGGAGGTCGCCCACCGTTTTTTGACGATTCATAAACGAAACGCAACAAAAAAGTAACAAAAACACGATTTTTTTCTCATCTCAAATAATTGGTATCAAAATAGCCTTGATATTGCCAGATGATCATTATTGTTACTATATAAAAAGGAAACACGGCACCAGCGTAGCTGCGCGCCACTGAGAAGTCACTTAGCAAGATGACAATCAAATTGGTAAATAAGGAATCTGTCAGATTAATCAACAGGTCCGTCAAGAACTTTGCAAAGAGACTCAACAGAAGTTTTATCACTGGAGGTGGGCACATTGAACACAAGTTGTGAAGCACTACCAAGTTCATTTGACAACAATTATTTGAGATGAGACTTAATAAATCGTGCTTTTGTTACTTTTTGTTGTGTTTCGTTTCTGAATTGTCAAAAAACGGTGGGTGGCCTCACTAAAAGTGGTATAACTTTTGTCCTGTCTGAAATATTTTGATGAAATCTGGCCACCATGTGCAGATATGAATTGTCTTTAAGTCTGTAAAATTTCATTTCGATATTCTCACGTTTGGCCAAGATATTGGTAAAAAAACTAATTTTTGTTGCGCTTCGTTTTTGAATCGTCAAAAAACGGGGGGTGACCTCACTAAAAGTGATGTAACTTTTGTTCCGCTCAAAATATTTTGATTTAATCTGGCCATAATGTGTAAATATGAATTGTCTATAAGCCTGCAAAATTTCATTTTGAAATTCTTACTATTGGTCAAAATATTGGCAAAAAACCTTGGGGGTCTTTTTTTGGCGCACCCTGTAGGTAATTGAAAGAAACTGCATAACTTTAAGAGAAATTATTTAGAAGGCGAAACGTTGAGATATTTACAAAAAATTGTAGCCTATAGCATAGTTATGCATAAGCAGTGGCGTCGCCACGGGGTAGTTGGGGTGGTGGTTTGAACCACTCCACTCTGAAAAATATGACCCGCACAATTTTTCTAAATTCCGTTGAGTGTTCATTCAAGTATATAGGCCTATGCTTAAGGGAAGAGGAGTGATATTCCGTATTATCCTTAAACATTACAGGCAGCCAACAGTGTGAAGCTCATAATTAGCCTCCTGTATAATTATAATGGACATGCGCAGTTGCAGATGATAATGATGATGATGATGATGATGATGATGATGATGATGATGATGATGATGATGATGATGCTGATGCTGATGCTGATGCTGATGCTGATGATGATGATGATGATGATGATGATGATGATGATGATGATGATGATGATGATGATGATGATGATGATGATGATGATGATGATGATGATGATGATGAGGATGAGGATGAGGATGGGGATGGGGATGAGGATGAGGATGAGGATGAGGATGAGGATGATGATGATGATGATGATGATGATGATGATGATGATGATGATGATGATGATGATGATGATGATGATTCATCTATTCGGCTGCTCTGCATTGACTCGAATAGCAAAGAGCAAACAGTTTGTAAATTGAGACGCCATGCATTAGCGAAAGCTTTCTTTTCTTGTGAATATACATAAGACCCATGGTGCAGGCCGTATGAGTTGTATACGCATTAGGAGCAAAGTGGTTGTAATTGGATCGTATACGTTTTATTGGTGCATCGACAACTGCAGTATTGAATGACAATTCAGTTCAGTGCCGCAGATCAAAATTCGATCTATATATAATTATCTGAATGCAGGCACTGACTCAGGTAGCGTATATGGGTCTGCAATATATATATATGTATGTATGTATATATACAGAGGTCTACATACACGTCACGTATATATTATATAGGCCTCTATGCGAAGCTGCTGTAGAGCGGATTTAAATCTTGTCGCGACAAAAATCAATTCTGGTTATGAGAGGTTATTAATTGGAAATTGCCTCATGCTCTATTGACCATGAGGCAATCATTAATTTGTCTTGCATCCGATTATATATATATATATATATGCATACATATATATATATCTACATACATATAACTATATCATGCATATATTATATATATATATATATGGCAACGTATTCGCCGTTATCATCATCGTCGTCGTCATCATCATCATCAGTAGTAGCTGCAGCAAGAATATTTCCTGAAACAGTCTATTGCATGGATCCATATTTTTATGATCTGTACCCAACCAGCCTAACTCCGCTATATAGTTTGGCCACAGTCTTGATAAGCATCAGATTATGAAATCTATCGATTCTATACTTTATCATTTGACGTTTTACGATGACTTGCAATTGATTCGACCTTTTACCATGCAATTAAGGTAGATTAAATATATATATATATATAATATATATATATATATATATATATATATATACGGTGAAAGAACAACTTGAACTGTTCGGTGTGAATGAACGAATGACTCTATAATCGAACCTAATTCTATTAAAATCTAACCTAATCCATATATCCGCTATCATCGTACAAGGGACATCTATTTGTGGCTGTTTGCAACGACTGTGGTCATAAACATCAGTGTCTGCATGTCTTGCTACGTGTATGTAGGCCTATGTGTCTATCTGCACGCAACTGATGCGGATGATGAGCAACGATGGACGGTTAGTCGCCATGTCAACGTCCAGTTTACGACGACGACGACGACCTACAGCTGAGATGACTTCTGCCTCCCTGGCTGCTGCTGCTGCTGCCGCCACTATAGTGATGGCGAATGTCATCAACCAATAACACCGGATGCTGGATGAATGCTGATAAGAATGCTTCGGTCATCACACGGATGAGTCCGTCAAAAGAGAGCGATACATTGCAAGTGTTTTTGAAGAGACATGCAGACCGAAACAGCAGGACTCACGACGACGATGAGCAAACAATACAATTAGGAAAAGTCTTCGACCTATATTTATTTATTTATATTTCTCGCATTTGCAATAGCACCCTTCAGGTTTTCCTATACATACAGTGCGGACACTGCATCGGAGTTTCACGTCGAAGCGCACGAGCAATTGCGAGTGAAGGACTTGCTCAAGGTTCTTACGAAGTGGATTGAAACCTGGAACTCTCCGTCTCCAAGGCACCGAACCCACCACTACACCACCACGCCCCACTTTAGCTATGTAGTGCCATGTGGGTTTAATTAGGCCCATATCATGTATACAATTGAAGCCTATATAGGTCCACGTGCCATTGAATTCATTACTTTGTACGCCTATTATGGCTATAATTGAAAGACACCAAATTAAATATAGGTTTGCTTCACACTGCGGAGTGCGGATTTATTTATGAAGCGTGCTTTTATCAAAAAATATCTATAGGTGCAACTACAGGTTTTGCAAAACAACAATAGATGAAAGTCTTAATTTGCAATTATTTGACTTTGTCAACCAGCGTTCCAGACCAGTGCTTCCCAAAGTGATGGTCCACGGACCGGAACCGATCAGCGAATCCAGCAGTTGCCGATCCGCAAGAAGTCCACAAAGATCCAAAAAGAACTCGAATCATTCAAGACAATGACCATATTGTCTCACGCTCAATGTAACATCAATTCTATTTTTAAAAGCCATAACAAAGAGCACTTATTTGAACCATAGGCTATAGCATTTAAAAGGCAATATTAGGATAATACAGTCATAGATTTTGGCTAAACATGCATTTACATTAATTTTAACGTAGTATTTTTGAGACTTCATGCGATCAAAACAAAAACGAGAAATAGTTAATAAATTTGGCACTGGGAAAATTCCTACCGGTCCGTGACACCAAAAAGTTTGGGGAGCGTTGTTCTATAAGAGACTGTAGCCTACATTCATCAGTAGGCTATAAACGTTCTTCCCTCTGAAGTCCAGTAACTAATACTGAGCAAACACGCGAGTTGTATACAACAAAGCGGTTAAAGTGGTTTGGGTGAGCACCGTGAGCAGTGGGAACGCTAAATAGAGTGCTTGTGGGGAAGTTCGACACATTAAGCATTTTTGCGAAATTTCTAGGCTAAAACGAGATCATAAAATTATAACAAAAATACTTTAAAGTAGTACTATATCTCTTTAATCAAAAGCAATAACAATTTATTCCTTGCAGTTTATTTCTTGAAGTTACAAACACCTTTTCTGAGGGCACCAAATTGTCGAATTTCCCCTCACTGTGGGGGGAATTACGACAGTTACTATCTGTCACTGGAATCAGTATTTACAACTTGTGCAGGTTAGATAAATGTCATTGACAGCATATGTACACGTCTCATGAAACCAACGTCCACCCATCTGGCACGTTATCCATTCTTCTTCCTGGTTCTTGGGTGGATCAAAGTATGAACAACCACATTGAGCAAAGCGTAATTACATGGATCACTGACATCGTTAGCATTCGTGTCATAGTCCATACATACATAGTCTACATAGGCCTACATAGGCCTACATAGGCCTACATACATACATACATACATACATACATACATACATACAGACATGCATACATACATACATACATACATATACATACATACATGCATACATACATGCATGCATACATACATACATACATACATACATACATACATACATACATACATACATACATACATACATACATACATGCATGCATACATACACACAATGCATACATACATGCATACATACATACATACAATGCATACATACAAGCAGTGCATACATACATACATACACACATGGTACTGTGTACACATCCGAAGTAAGAACTGAGGTCTTCTTCTTTGGACATTGTTTATCTTTTAATATTGGTTATAAAGTCTTTCTTCTTGAACATCGATTGTAGGCACCAAAAAATCAGACTTTTATTGTATAGACATTAATTTTTGCATCTACAGTAATGACACACGCATAAAACGAATCACATAATCCCACGTATATGCATGAGTCGCACACTGTCGAACTTCCCCCAATCAGAGGTGTCGAACTTACCCGAACTTGGGGGGAAGTTCGACAGGTCACTTACTCGGCGACCCACTGTGTAATGAGCACTATGCATGCTACCAGCCTACTTTTCATTGCCATTAGACGTAGTTCAAGCATTGACAACAATAAAATCTCCCTCGAGATGAGCGATATGCAAATAAACTCTTAACATGATTTTACATTGCGCAGTCGGATGCATTGACTATATATCGGGTGTATTGATTTAGCTCAGGATTTCGCGGATTGCATGTGGTCAAATTTTAATCCGAGTTGGCCAAAATAACAACTAAAGAAAGCTTTATTAAAAAATATATTCGCAAATGACGTGTCATTAAAGTTTGTGAGTAAATAAGTAAAACAGTTACGTCTGTCGAACTTCCCTCCAGTGTCGGACTTCCCACCCACTTTAAACCCTGAATTATTTACAACACGAATGTCTAAATCACACCACACACCATACATTGCAAATTACACCATACACGCACGTGCACACAAACACACATATCAATGTGTATAAGTATGCACATAGCGTATCACGGTATACATGACATTGTATGCATAATGCATAGACTAGGGTAGCCTATACATAAAATTTACAAAGAACAAGCACGTGCATATTATACATATAGGGCCTTATAGGCCTACGTATAGGCCTATGCGTACACTTTTTCATGACAAAACTAGAATAGCATACATGTACACATAATTTTGATAGATCGATCATACAGCAGACCGGTCTTCGTTTTCCATCTTCAAACCAATCCAGACACGGTTGCTGCTGCTGCTGCTACTGCTGCTGAGCCTGCAACTGCATGGTGAGATGCGGCTTCGACCCTCTTCTCACTCATCTTCTGATATCCTTATCGTCGAAAATTTGACGGATGATGTTGATTGATTTTTTTCACTGCAGTTGTTTTTTGGTTCATGCCTTTCACAAAAATGCTTATTGAATCTCTAATAATATTCTCTTTATTAACAATCCGGTTGACACACCGCAACCGGTTACAATGTACAATTATGCAATTTAAACAATTCACAAGAACAGAGATCACAGAATACACAAATCTTAACTATACTAACTGAGCAGACCGCCTGCAATATACGGCGCCAATGGCAGCCTACAAAGCAAATCCGCCCAACGGGGGCTCGAACTCACTACCTCTCGCACTCTTGGCCAGCGTGTTAACCACTACTCTACCGGGCCCCCTATTATGATGTAGCCTATTCGCCATTTTATTACGCCTGTGCTTAATAAAATTATGTATAGTATTATAAGATCAACAGCAAACGTATATAATATATATACTTGCACAATTGCATATATAATGTAGGGTAAAAAAAGCCCCTTCGTAATATTATGATGTAGCCCAGTGATTTTCAACCGGGGTTCCGCGGAACCCCAGGGTTCCGCGGGCGTCGGCCAGGGGTTCCGCGGCAGTTTGATTAAAATTTTATAACATCAACCGAAATCACAAAATCATTAACATTCAGTCGAATTATTTCACAGCTTTAAGTCATTTTTACTTAAATAACTTTATTACGTGAATGCATAACTGTTTCTGTTGTTTTACAACATATATGCATTCACGTAATAAAGTTATTTAAGTAAAAATGACTTAAAGCTGTGAAATAATTCGACTGAATGTTAATGATTTTGTGATTTCGGTTGATGTTATAAAATTTTATATCAAACTGCCGCGGAACCCCTGGCCGACGCCCGCGGAACCCTGGGGTTCCGCGGAACCCCGGTTGAAAATCACTGGGCTACATCATAATATTACGAATGGGCTTTTTTTTTACCTTATAATGCCTTATAATGACCCCACGAATGAATCTGCGCGTTAGTCTTGCCATTTAAAAGAATCGTAGGATATATGTCAAATGGGAATCTATATAGGCCTAGATGCCCTGCATCTTCAACTGTCGTTAAGACACAATTTTTTATAATTGCTTTTGAACTATTCAAATGGAAACTCTATTAACAATTTCTTCCCATTAGAATCTGCTGAGCACTGTAGGCCAACGACTGTTTAGGTTAATTCTTCTTTTGATCAGTTAACATTGAAGAGATAGCCTATAGGCCTAGTGGTTAATTTTTGATTCAGTGGTATCGGATTTGCCAGGTTTTGGAATTGTAAAGCCTATAGGTATATAAGCCTGTCTCGCGAATTTTTAACCGATAGGCTTACGCACTATTTGCTATTCGAACATCACACAATATGTGTCAAACAAGAATCATATGGTCGATTATTGTGACAGAGACACTATTTCAGACGAGACGAAGGATGCAACCAGCGTTGGACTTGGGACTTGCCTCCAAACGAAGCTGAAACTCCCATGTAGGCTGTGGTCCCTCTGCCCCGCTATAAAATAACCAGGCACAAGTTTCGCAATAACTTTGAAGAAGGAATCAGAATGCTTTGTAACATAACATAAACTGGTCAAGCTCTGATAGAATGCATCGAATTTGCATTTTCAATATTTTATCCGTTTGATAGTTGGCGAAATAGGGCTTACAGCAGAAATGCAGCTGTTCTCTGATAGTGCTTTGTGCACTGGACTTATTCATTGACTCCATAGAATTCTAAGGCATGCAATTGTAATGTACCATTACAAAGCCTACTGCACCAGAAGTGCAAATAACGCGCATTAAAACTCTTGAACTGTTTAAAACTGAATATTTTTTTAAATTACAAGTGCCCAACTGCATACATAAGCAGTGTTTAATCTAGTCCCCCTCCTCTGGGGGGGGAATTGGGGTTTCTGGGGGGGGGAGACAATTGAGCGTCCGAAGGACGCTCGTGATGCGCATAGCACCGAGACTGGGAGAGGGAGAGATATGGGGAGGGGGATGCGCCCCTCCCCATCAGAAACTTTTTGAATTTCCACATTGCAATGGCAGCATTTTAAGGTGTCGTCTTAACAAAATAGCTGTACTTTTTCAGTGACCCATTAGAAATTTTTTGGATTTTCACATTGCAATGGCAGCATTTTAAGGGGTCGTCTTAAAAAAATAGCTGTACTGTTTCAGTGACCCATTAAAAACTTTTTGAATTTCCACATTACAATGGCAGCATTTTAAGGTGTCGTCTTAACAAAATAGCTGTACTTTTTGAATGACCCATTAGAAAATTTTTGGATTTCCACATTGCAATGGCAGCATTTTAAGGGGTCATCTTAACAAAATAGTTGTACTGTTTCAGTGACCAATTAGAAAATTTTTGGATTTCCACAAATGATGTTGCAATGGTGGCATTTTAAGGGGTCAATCTTAACAAAATAGCTGTACTGTTTCAGTGACCCATTAGAAACTTTTTGAATTTCCACATTACAATGGCAGCATTTTAAGGTGTCGTCTTAACAAAATAGCTGTACTTTTCAGTGACCCATTAAATTTTTTTTGGATTTCCACATTGCAATGACAGGATTTTAAGGGGTCATCTTAACAAAATAGCTGTACTTTTTTAGTGACCCCCATTAGAAACTTTATGAATTTTCACATTGCAATGGCTGCATTTTAAGGGGTCATCTTAACAAAATAGCTGTACTTTTTCAGTGACCCATTATAAACTTTATGAATTTCCACATTGCAATGGCTGCATTTTAAGGGGTCATCTTAACAAAATAGCTGTACTTTTTCAGTGGCCCTTAGAAATTTTTTGGATTTTCACATTGCAATGGCAGCATTTTAAGAGGTCATCTTAACAAAATAGCTGTACTTTTTCAGTGACACATTATAAACTTTATGAATTTCCACATTGCAATGGCTGCATTTTAAGGGGTCATCTTAACAAAATAGCTGTACTTTTTCAGTGATCCTTAGAAATTTTTTGGATTTTCACATTGCAATGACAGCATTTTAAGAGGTCATCTTAACAAAATAGCTGTACTTTTTCAGTGGCCCTTAGAAAGTTTTTGAATTTCCACATTGCAATGGCTGCATTTTAAGGGGTCATCTTAACAAAATAGCTGTACTTTTTCAGTGACCCATTAGAAACTTTTTGAATTTCCACATTGCAATGGCTGCATTTTAAGGGGTCATCTTAACATGATAGTATCATATATTATAGTAGTAAAATAATGTCATTATAATCATATAATAATAAATAATATCACGATATATTATAACACTTCATGTAAAACAATGATGAAAGCAGTAACTAAAAACCAATATCATTTCGTCAAATTTTTCTGGGGGGGGAAATGTCAATCCTGGGGGGGGGAAAGTTCCCCCCCAGAGACGTCTAGATTAAACACTGATACATAAGCTTATCTTGAAGCACTGGACAGATGAAATGCGGAGGGTTCCGCGAGCCAATAAGTGCTTGAAAAAGGTTCCGTCACTAGAAAAAGGTTGAAAACCACTGATGTAGCCTATTCGCCATTTTAAATAATTATAATTTGCATGGATGGCTTTTGTCAAGTAGGCATATTGAAATGGTCCACTTCAACTGTCTTGACAAAATAATATTATACAGTCACACATAATATTACATAGGCTATGTACGTTTATCATCGGTTTATGCATGCATATTATATACAATACATTACAGGCATAGATGAGCATGACAACATAATTATATACATAGCTCACCTATAAGCAGTTCGCACATTCATACATGTATGCATATATACACCGTGATTCAAAACAAGTAGGCATAAGTCAAATTGTTTTTCATATATATATTTCTAATGCCTGATAACATATCACGCTAAAATTGTCCAAATATTTAGAGAATTGGGCCAAGAATATGATTCCAAAATTTCATGAGATAAAGAAGGACATAAGAATACTATTTAAATGTAATATGTCATCATTAACAATAGCTGAATGGTACTCAATCAATCAATCAAATCAATCATAATTCACATAACGCCCCTTCAAGGTACGTATACTCAGAGGCGCTCCCGGCCGAGATCAAGCGAGATAAACAGTATTCACCCGTTTGTGAAATTGAGAACAGTTTGGGAGGTTCCGCATAGTAAAGGGAAGCCCAATCCATAGGCTACTCGATACAACCAATTAAACACTTAAAATCTTGCATAGTATATAGGTTGGGTGCGCGGACGATTGATCACCGGACGGTTGATCACCGGACGGTTGATCACTGCGGACGTTTGATCATCGACCGATTGATCACCGGACGATTGATCACCGGACGATTGATCACCGGTCTAGTGGTCACTACAATAATATTTATTAACTGAGGACGAAAGATAAATGTCGTAATTACCGCTATTAAAGATAAACATTTGTATGAAACGATATGACAGACTCAATGTATTTAATTTGCAATGAAATTATAAGAAGTGAAATGTGAAAATATGCTGAAACGGCAAGCGTTTTTAAACTGATAACTAATCAGATAAACAGATGCGTGCTTACTCAGACGTGCTATTTGCTGTGTGTATATTTAAGAATTAACAGAAGCCGACGATGTTTATCTTTACTAGTGGTAATTACGACATTTTTCTTTCATCCGCAGTTAATAAATTGTAGTGACCACTAGACCGGTGATCAATCGTCCGGTGATCAATCGTCCGGTGATCAATCGGTCGATGATCAAACGTCCGCAGTGATCAATCGTCCGGTGATCAACCGTCCGGTGATCAACCGTCCGGTGATCAATCGTCCTAGAATCATAGGTTGTCCATGCATGTGAATCTGATGGGCGTCTATATATATAAAACGCGGATCGATAGACGCTGTAGATCTAATAAACGCTTAAAATTAGTCTAAATGGATCATATGGAATCCTATTTGCATTTTAAGTCATCCATGCTGATCGTATAAACTGTGAAGGTCTATTTAAATCGAATCTTCAAATATATTAAACAGATTAAACTTGTCAACCATTAGTAGAACATCATTTCATCATCCTACAATTGGTGATCACAATTATTACCGTGCAGTATCATAGGCCTATAGTTAGAGACAGGATAAATATCATACCTGAGGCTGAGGATAGCAATAAGTCGAGTGGAGGTCCAAACAACGTTGGATATCATCGCAAGTATCCGTTTTTGATCAATGTACATTTCCACGCAAACCAATATATCAATATAGTAGCAGCGAGTTATAGTTATCAAATAGACTAAATCCTCATAGCCTACTTAAATATAGGTCTGCATGCCTACTGTTGATAGTCCCTACGATTAATAGGATTTTCATTAACAATTTAGGCGACTGAAGCGATAACTTTTACAACTTCCCAAATGTTTGAATATTAACCAATTACTAGACTATGCTAACTGCGCAAAATTCTTATACAAGTCATTTGAATAATATATCACTTGAGTTTTGTATTATGTGCGTCGCAATCCCCCGCGATCAGCCATTCTGAATACTTTCGTTGCTTCGGATGATAGCAGAGAAAGTGACTGTCGTCTCGCATCGACTTCACTTCCACTTTGCTGTCGATTGACTACAAACTAAGATCCCGTCTTCAATGCGCGCCACACTCATATCCCTTTGCATTTTCATATCGGATCAATTCATCCACATGGCTACCGAAGCGGTAATATAGGTAGGCTACAAGGACTTTTAGAAGCGTCGCTGTTGTCAAGCAGTATAGTAGGCCATGTATACTGTACATGCGCACACTTAAAGAGTGCAGCCACATATTCAATGTGCCGTAGTGGGGCACTGAAGACTCAAATTGGCATGCACGATCTGTGCCACTGGATGAAGGCGGTATATGCGCTTAATAGTATAGCCCTATAATTATGGTCACAATGAAAGCTCAAAGAAAGTCACTACCTGCAATAAAAGAGATCGATATCCCATACAGCAGTGGGAGATGGAATCCAAAATGTGAACTTCGTTTGCATCTATAGGATTGTTAAAATCCATATAACTGAGCTTTTATTCCGAATCAATGCAATTGGCTTAATTTTATGTTCCAATCAGACCTTGGTAAATTCCGTTCAAATCGAGTTGCTTAATTGCGACAAAGATCTACGAACAATTAAAGCGATTGAGATCCAACAGAAGCGAGATAAGCAACTGATAAATGAATCTTCAGATAGCAAGACAATAATTATTGTCCGCAACATAGCACGATCTGCAGCCAGACACCGTCTACGTATAGCATGACGAGCCTGCAGCAGCTGCAACTAGTAAGCGATTAAAGACGGAAACCAGCTGCAGCAGCATTCACTCGCTGCACACCATGCATAATACTTTTTCAAGCATTAGCGGTCCTCGTGAATCGGTCTTCGGGACTATAAAAGCACTGGTTGAGTAACCTGTGTAGGCCTATATATTAGAAGAGCATACAGTCAATAAAACAGGCAGCAGTAGGTCTACGCTATCACAAAAGCATAGCCTAGCCTATTCCTCTGCAATGCTAGGGATCAGGCCTAGGTCTATTATAGATTGATAAGGTTTAATAATTATATTCTATGCGTCATGTTCACAACATAGATGTATAGTGTCCTATAATATGCTGTTCTATCCTGGAAAGTAGACTATACACAGTTTCATAGTTAGCAACTTGTAGGCCTAGTTTGACTGATTTTAACGACGAAATTCAAAATATTATTAATTATCAGTCCCTTACTTAGGCTACGCTTCCATTTTAATATCTTAGGTCATTTTGATTGTGAAATTCTAAGATGGTAACCTATGTTGCCATGGTAGACCACTATAGCTGTAAACTGCGATACATCACAGGCCATTCATAAAAAGAGAGACCAGGAGGAGCACGAACTCATCTGTACACAATCGATCAATTTGAACTGACCAATCAAACAGTTGTACGCTGCATGTAGGCATGTATGCATACAGTTCGGTGGGGAATCGTTCGTGAATACACATTGCATAAGCAGAATGGAAAGCTAGTGCGAAAAACCGTGAATAAATAATCGATGGATCGGGTCAAATTGAGATTTTAGTTCAGATACATTTTATGGGGGTTGGCACAGGTAGCAGTCAGCGGAAAAGACCATTGCAGGGGCAGAAACGAATCCATTCTGAAGATGTACGTTTCCTCATGCAACGGAATTTCGATGATTTTAATCTTGGTTGTCTCTTTAAATGACGAGTGGAAAAGTATTTTATGTGTACTACTGTGTAGGCGTCCTATCATGCATGTATGTATGGATACCAGTATGTAGGTATATGTGTACATGCTTGTATATAACATATATTTTGACACACTTAGACCTAATGTAGCGCCATTAAGCGCCTGCAAAACAGAATTGGTTTTAATATCTTCTCTCTGCACATTAGAATTAATATAGAACGTATAATACAGTCGACATCACATATGATGTGGTTAAACCTACTGCATGTTCAGTTAGATGTTATATAGTTGAATGATAGAGATCGATCATGTCATGTAGAAGCACCTGAAGACAATTTGAAACAGTTCGTCCATGCGGCGCCTTTGTATTTTGTGAGTAAACGATCGCTGGTCAGCTGCTTTGGTCATCGGTCGCCGTGCTGATGCTGCTGGTCAGTGGTCAGTGGTCAGTCGCTGCAGTGCGTGCTGTCAGCCACGCTTGGCGACTCAGCCGCTGTGTCTCAGCCCTAAATGTATTAGCTGCTGTTTCGAGTGTAGAATTTCGGAAGACGAATGTCCAATAACTGCGCTCCTCTCAACTAGGTAAGGAACGATCAATCCAGATCGGGTGACACATTAAATCGAATAACTGACAAATTGAGTCGAGCTGCTTCTAAATGAATTTCTTCATATGCGATATCGTTCAACGATATTATTATCCTATTATATTACAGACAAATGCAGTAATGCACTAATGCGCCAATGCACCAATGCACTAATGCACTAATGCGAGCTGCTTTAGCATCTCACGCGAAAATATGCTATTAACTCATCCGAGCTTATTTAATTATAAGCGATTTCTTTTCGAGTACTGTGGAGTTTATGTGCATGGCAAAACTGAAGCCAAGGAGATGGCCACAGGTGATGTGCCATTGATTATGTCTTGAAATCGGAGACGTATTCTGCAGATTCGACGCAGTGCAACAAGACTCTTTTAGGAAATTGGTTCCTGTAAAGATTTCGATTGCAATTGAAACAACCCGCGCGAAATCTATCTTTCCACATCGACCGGGTAAATTCGATTTCAGATCTTGATGCAGATTAGTGGCGTCGCGCTCCGGAGGCGCTTTAGGGGAGCGGAAATACGCAGTACAGGAAGGGGAAGGAAAGGAAAAAGAGGAAAGAGGAGGGAGAAGGGATGGGACGATGGAAGAGCGAATTTGCTCGAACGATGCGAGTTCTTGTCGTGGATATTTTTCGTTTCAAACGCCGCTGCCGCCGCCGCAGCTTCAGCAGCGCAGACCAGATAAGCTATCAGGTTATATAGTTTATGGCTGCGAGCTGTGACCTCGATGCATTTCACCCGATAACATAGAGACCGCACTGCTGCCAATAAAAACTAAGTACACACACAGGCACACATATAGACTATATATATATAATTGTGTGTGTGTGTGTGTGTGTGTGTGTTTGGGGTGCGGTGATGCATAGTGGTGGGTTCGGTGTCTTACAGCCGGAGGGTTTAAGATTCGAATCCACCTCAAGCCGCCGCCGCGTTCAGGGATCTTGGGCAAATATACTCCTTCACTTGCAATTGCTCGTGCGCTTCGACGTGAAACTCCGATGCCGTAGCCGCGCTATAGTTGGGAGCATAAAGGAGCGCTATAGCAAATGCATGCTAGAATTATGAGAAAAAAAATATAACAGGGAAGATTGCAATGCAGATAGAGGAACAGATGAAGCACACAGTCTAAGGTTCACAGACACCGTTGGTATAATGGTCTCTTTGACGGTCAACTAGTGAATTGGTTATACGAACTGCGATTTGTCTGGCATAGGGCCTACTAGACGTTAAAAATCTAAACCACGCTGCATGTCGGATAACAGTGGCATCGATCCAATAAACACGGTGAACGGGAAAAAACCGAACATTTCCAATTGCTGCAATAACTTATGTAATAATTTGTGCATTTCAATAAAACATGGAGAAACTTCAGTTTAAAGGACATGAATCAGATTACTATCAGTGTCAGTTACAATGAGTGTCCAAAATATCCTCCTTAGACCTCAACACATGCATGCACAAAGACGCGCTCGCCACTGACCAATTA
The DNA here is from genome assembly GCA_949752735.1 of Lumbricus terrestris. NCBI lineage: Eukaryota > Metazoa > Annelida > Clitellata > Crassiclitellata > Lumbricidae > Lumbricus > Lumbricus terrestris. Next base: position 75,143,846 of record OX457036.1, on the reverse strand, counting down.
CTGAACCGATTACAGCTTGATCAAATTCGTGTCCGTAGCAAACTACTACCAGATATGTTTTTCTTCAGTGTTCCGTCGAAAACGAATACAGGCGATCATTTTAGCGATTCGAAGTTGAAACAAGAGTGAACATTTTCACGTCGAGAAACCAAATAAAATGTGTCAAGTCTGCAGGATAGCGCTTTAAGAACTGCCTTTCTGGCTCGATGTGCGCCTGTTGTTGACCTCTGTTAGTTCAGTCGCACTGTACGCTCATTGAAACAATCTAATCACTTCAAATTGTAACTGGAATAGTGCATAATCAAAAGAAATGGTTAAGTTTATACTTGGGAATAAAATAGTCTTTGTCGCAATAATATTTTTTAAAAATTGATGCTGATTTCTCTATTTATTGTGGAGGTTCGGTTTTTTCCGTTCACCGTGTATATAGCCTACATGGGCGGAGATTTTGGGTGGACAGAGGGGACGGTCCCCTCAATGGATGTGGTGGGGGGACGGCCCATGCATTTGCCCCCCGAAAGGAATTAGCAGAACGTTTCAGACCACTGAGTAACTCTGAATTACAGTTTCAATTATAGTGTGTGTGTGTGTGTGTGTGTGTGTGTGTGTGTGTGTGTGTGTGTGTGTGTGTGTGTTACACAGTAGAGTGAGTAGACTCTACATAAGACGACAAAGAGTGATCTTCGGCAGTTCAATATTACCCCACACAATTATGTGCCGCTAAAAACAATGCGTATACATCTTTGCCATTTCTATAGCTCAATAATAATCGGACGATAGTTCATCGCTTAATAGAATATTTGACAAGCAATCCATTCTTCTGACTGACAGACGGCGATCATATCGAAGGAACGAGACAGATACAGATATGTGTTGCAAGGAAGATTAACTTAGAGAAATAATTGATCAGCATCTACTGATGCTGTCACTCCTGACAAGGGTGGACACAAAACATTTCGTAGGGGTTGGCAAAAACTTCGGTCCTGGGACAGAGGAAAAATTTCGTCTTGGTTGCCAAAAAATCTGATGACTTTTTTAAAGTAATTCGTCCAATTTCCAAGGAAAAAGATACCGTTTCAGCCGCCAAATAGTTGATGACCTTTTTTAGTCATCAGTCATCCCCATCCTGGTCGGAGTAATGACATTGAGTTAATGGCTTGTTGAAACCAAATGGGGGGGGGCACGTCCCTTGCACTTTTTAAATGGGGGTCATGGCCCGATTGGCCCCCCTGGATCCGCCTCTGACTCCTGAGACACGTTTTCCAGTCATCAAAAAACTCGAGTGCTCTAGCTGTCTATCCTGCTCAATGTAGGCCAAGGACGGATACAGAAATTTCTAAATGGAGGGGGCCATGGCCGGACTGCCCTCCCTGGATCCACCCCTACACTAGCGGGCTGCGAAAGACCATCGGCGCACTGATAAGGAATTTAGTTTAGAATCAGCCTTTGCATTTAAATTTAGTTTTCCTATTGTTCGGTTAAAGTCACTGAAGTTAGGCCTACTCCTCTAATAATTTTATATTATAATAACCTATATAGGCTACCGATATTCTCAATATGGACTATAGTCAAAGATCAGGCAGGACTAGTAGCAGAGATTAGGCAAACTGTTTATCATAACTTTTTGGTCATTTTTACTTGCATAATAAATGCATAGGCGGCAATGATAGGCCTATACTTACTTTGGTATAGAGGCCTACGATGGCAGGGCGACAGACAACGTTGAGACCAATCAGAAAGACACGACAAAGAAAAGACAATTGATTGAACAAATAACAGCTTAGTAATTTATTGCAAAGCCCACTGATTGAGAGATATTCCTCTCCACATTGTTAATTGATTCCATTAATTAAGGAAGAGTTAATTTCTGTGTCAGGTCGGATGAGAGTTTCTGTGTCAGGTCGGATGAGAGTTTCTGTGTCAGGTCGGATGAGAGTTTCTGTGTCAGGTCGGATGAGAGTTTCTGTGTCAGGTCGGATGAGAGTTTCTGTGTCAGGTCGGATGAGAGTTTCTGTGTCAGGTCGGATGAGAGTTTCTGTGTCAGGTCGGATGAGAGTTTCTGTGTCAGGTCGGATGAGAGTTTCTGTGTCAGGTCGGATGAGAGTTTCTGTGTCAGGTCGGATGAGAGTTTCTGTGTCAGGTCGGATGAGAGTTTCTGTGTCAGGTCGGATGAGAGTTTCTGTGTCAGGTCGGATGAGAGTTTCTGTGTCAGGTCGGATGAGAGTTTCTGTGTCAGGTCGGATGAACGTCCGCCTCGTTGTCGATTGAGTTGAGGTTGTGATCCTTCTCTTGAATGAGGCGGTCCTTCGATGACCCACATGCACTTCAATCTGGCTTCATGTCAAACACTTCACTCTAACCGTGTCATCCTTTCATCGCCCTTCTCACCCCTCCGCTCCACAACGAACAACATAATAAAAAATAAATTCAAAATAAATAATAATGGGCTTGCGGGACTCTACGATAGACCGCGCCAGGGGCCCTCCTGCCTTTGCGAGGAGCTTACGGGATTTTAAGCCACGCCAGAGGCCCGGCAGGTACTAATACAAATAAACTACAAACACACAACAACAACAACAACAACAACAACAACAACAACAACAACACCGAGCCACACAACCGTCACTCATCCCAATCCCCACCACCCTCTCACTCTCAAGCCAATCCCATCAGGCAGCAATGTAGCGGTTCCTGAAATAACACAGAAAACCCATTAACACAATGTTATGACATTATGTGACCTGCTCCAGCAAAAGGAGGCAGAAGTGACAAAAATGAGTTTTGTATATTTTTGGCTAAATATGACAAACAGTCATTTCTGTTTGAAATGCGGAAAAAATAATTATTCTATCTTAATTGGTTCCAGAGATACGGAATTATAATGGGATGACTTAACGGATCGCGTGTAGTATAGGCTGGTTGTGAAACCCATGAACACAATGTTATGATAATGTCATGTAGGTTATAGGCCTACATGTAGAATGATTATAGGAAGAAAAGAAGTACAAGATTATTTCATGCTGGGGCGTGGCCGCGCGTGGCTCGTTTGTTGGCTATAATTGATCCATCACGTGTATAGTAGGCTGGTTGTGAAAGCCTACACTCGCGCATCAGCAATTGTATAACGCCTATTTGTTGTATTATGACCATTTATAAAGGACTTCTCGCAGCAAGAACCTCTCAGAAGCGCGCACAGTGCGTTCAACCCTGAGAGAAAAGGCAAGTTTTTAGACGAGAGAAAGACGAAGAAAGACTGCCAGAGAGGATGACAGAGCGAACTGATGACGGAAGCCCATTCCATAGTGAGGGACCAATGCAGGTAAATGATCTGGATTGAGCCATGGCGGTCCTGACTCGGGGTACGAAGAGGTCAAGTCGATCAGAGGACTTAAGAGGACGCAGCGAAGTGGCAGTTAGGAGTAGGTTGAATAGGCAGAATGTAGGATTAATAAAGGTCGATTGCTATTGAAAAGGGAAAAGAAAGAAAGAAAAGAAAAGAAAGGCTGCAGGGTGCTGGTTAGGCAGTTTTTAATCTAGCCCCCTGCTTTTGAAGGGGGCCAGATTCGGGTTTCTGGGGCGGGGGCGAGAAAGTTCTTTTGCCCGGACATTTTGGGTGGACACAATTTTCTGACGATCTTTTTCGGTTTTTTTCCTTCTATTTTACCAAAATTTACCAACACGTCCATATAGGCTAATGCACGGACACAAGCCCGCTCGGTTTTTCTTGGGGGGTGGGGGGAATTCCTATACACAATTGTCTGGGGGAAAATGGTAGGTATTTACAGGTGTGCAACACCTCGTGATTTTCTTAAGGAAATCCATTCCTGGGTGGAACTCCCCCGAGACGTTTATAGAATAAATGCATGCTGTTGGTTGAGGGAGAGAATGACATAATTTTATGTAATTATATATCCTAAAACATGAAGCGAGGCAAGAAACATTGACTCCGTAACGTCATATGCCTGTGCATGCTTAAGCAAAAATGAACTTATTCATACAGTAGGCCTATAATTGTACGATAAGTAATACAGACTGGCACGTACCCTGTTGCCTACTTTACTTAGCATGAACACAGTGGTGTAGCTAGCTTTTCGTGGGCCCGTGTGCAGAGATTCCGCATGGGCCCCTGCCTGGCCTTGTAGGGCCGATATCTTGGTGTTCTCGCAATTAAGATCATCAAACACTAATCAATGCTTTTTGCTATTACACCTAACACATGCAATAAGCATGAGTCTACAGAATAAACATGAATGCTTCACGAATGAGACAGATGAATTAAAGTATAAAAACTGCAGCGATTTCTGAGTCGAAATTTAAAATCTATCACGTTGCATACTTATCCACTTGTTAGTGGGCCTACTTAAAACGGGTCGTGCATGGCATCATAGAGTTTTCTTTCTAGCATTTTGTTCAGTAAAAATGTCAATCATGTATCAATTCTCAGAATTCTGGTCTATGGTTTGCAATTTGCACACCAAAAAACATGATGCAATCATCAATTTGTCACAGGCCTACCTAAAAATAAATAGGCCTACCTAAAAAATAAGTTCAGCAATACTCCTTACAAGTGAAAAAATTGGGGAAAATAGCCTATAGACTAAGTGATTCCTATGACCCTGATCCTGCTCAATTTTGGTCTCTCTCTGATTTTGGGGTGAGAGCCTACCGGAGTTGAGAGCAGTTTCAGAATTGCAGAAAAATAACTGGGGTCAGACTATGATCATCCGCCAGAATTTCTGACGACCCTTTTTTAATCATTCGGTCGAAATCTCACGGAAATGTTCCCTTTTCGTCTGCCAAAAACTTCAGTTTTACATGGCAAAAAACCGGCTGGTCTTTTTAAGGGGGGGCTTAGCCCCGAATGTCCTTGTTTAGGGGGTCTTAGCCCCCTAGTCCCCTGTCGCCGCCACTGCGTGACATATACACGGACATAATCACACCTATCCTAGATAGCACAGGCGCGCCCATAATTTTATACCCTCTGCATAGGAAAGCGAAGCAGTGAAATTAAAATCTTATGTCGGTAGGCCCTAGGATTCTTTCATGTTCTCAGATTAAAACTATAAGCTTATTGGACCTGTTCTTTATTATCGTTCAAATACATGTACACTAATGTCATCTTGCAATGTAACAGTCACGACTTCAGACGAAAACATAATATTAGTATTGGAGTTCGGACTCGGTAACCAGGCACGTCATTTGGGGGGGGGCAGGGGGGGGGCATTTGCCCCCCCCTGAATTTTGCCGATTGTTCATTTTACATGTGACATATTTTGCAACGCCACACGTTGTTCAAAATACCAAAATACCTATTTCTTCACGGCCTGTGTAATTTTTTATGTGAGGGCAGCTTCGATCTGCACACTAGCACAGCATATAAAGCCCCAGATATCGGATAGAGGGAAGACCCTGTCCCAGGTCAGTAGGGTCACCAGATGTGTGGGTCCTGCATGTGAGCCGCACAGTGCACACTGCCACCCAGTTACAGCCAGCCATGATTATCCCCTCCAGCCTTACAAGCGTTAGGCCGATATGCACCCCCATTCAAGCGTTAGGCCGATATGCACCCCCATTCCGTCTGACATGGAGCTGGAGCGGTTTCGCCTTTCCTCAGCTTCCTAAAACCACGGACCACTAGGGCACCTGGGCAAGTAGCCCGCAGAGGAAGAACAAGCGGGAAATTCTGAAAGGCAGTAGAGAGACGGATTACAAGGGGTTGACTGCAGCAGTTGAGGGGGAGGTTAATGAGTATGTGTTACAAATGGCGGTTGGCATAGCTGACGATTGGAGTTTGTTGAGAACTGGAGAGTGAATAAAATCGGACCAAAGGACATGAAAGTCCAGCCCAAAACCGATGATCTACCATAAAGGCTAAAGCACTCACGGTAGGCCTAATATTATGTGACATCTAATTGAACTGAAATTTACCCAAACTGATTGGATTTATAGTGCAATATTTGGACAGATTTACTTCTTATACATGAAGTCCTGGATATTAATAATTTCTTTGAGTATTATCTTTTCCAGGTTGGGATAATCACCCATCATACTTTCAAATTACGTTTTCAGACAAATCCATATATCTGATATCAGTGTTTTGGCTTAAACAACCGAAGGTCCAACAAGCCATTGACCAACACTTGAATAATGCCAATAGTTACTAATAGTCATTAGTCCAATGATAATTATTGCAGGCCTAGTGCATGCAGCATGAGCATGCAATAGGCTATTGCTTTGTGAATTGTTATTAATGACATATTAAAGCAGGGTTTAATCTGGATTTCTCCTGGGGAGGGGATGTGCCCTTGCCTGCAAGAAATTTGTTTGAATTTCCACAGTGCAATGGTACAATTTTAGGCTGGGATCTGAAAAAATTGCTCTACTATTTGAGTGCTGATAAAAGTGGTCTAAGACTCCAATAAATATAGGCCTACTTAAAATAATAACAATTTCTTGTTGAGCTTACACATTGTAATCATAGCATTTTAAGATATTATCTTGACAAAATCACTCTATTATTTCAGTGCTGATAAAAAGAGTGATTTAATATTTCAATATTAAAATGTAATAATAATTGCAATAATAATTTCTGTATGTATCAAGTTATAATAGGCAACTCAGTTCGTTTGCTACTGAACTTTTTATGATGAATAACAGCATATCGGAGTATAACATGTAAGCTTACTTTATTGTACTGGCTTAGCCTTGATGTTCAAGACGGTCCTTAATTGCTGACCAGGACAAAGTTAGCAGAAATTGTCAAGTAAGCAAGATGTGCAAAACTACCAAAATTGGGAAGCATATGTAGCAATGATGTTATTTTACTAGGTACTTTAAGAAACAAAACATTTTGAAATTTGACAGATTGAAATTTTAAGGATAACACTTGAGAGTGGAGAGAAGACATTTAGTTGTAAAAACATAGTACTTTTACAAATATTAACAGTGTATTATACTCTATTTTATGATAATGCCATATATTACCATAGAAAATAATATAATTATAATTACATAAAATCTAGTAATATCATGGTAGATAAGAGTCTATGTAAGACAACTCGTTGCAATACAAAAATGTAAGCAGGAACAATGGCCATTATCATTCATTTTGTCAAATATTTCTGTGGGGATGGCCATTTATGTCATTTTAGTTGTACAAAAATGTTTGTGCAAATATTACGCTTTCAATTTGATGGTATCATATAATCATAATGAATAATGGCACTATTATAATCATATAATGGTAAATAATATCATGGTATACAAGTGCAAAGCACTTAGTCTATTTAAAGTAGGCTTGTATAAGTTGTATATATAGGCATTTAAAATATATCAATCACTGAATAAAATATAGTAATAAATAAATAAGAGCAAGAATAAAACATCTCATTTAGCTGCAGTTTTGCAAATGTTGGCCACTTAAGAAGCTTGTGGAGTTTTGACCCGCAAATTTTTTTTCCCCCCCCCTGAAAAAAACTGAAATGACGTCCCTGTCGGTAACCTATTAGTTTTGCATGTCAACAGCAAGGCGGTTGACAGGAGCCAGTAACGTAACGAAGTAGCCTAATGCAAGTGTGCTCAAAAAATCACATTAAAAAAATTATGTGAATTACTAACTAGGAAGGCCTATACTAAATAATTAATTTAGCAATCTGTGTGGGCCCCTGGAGGTCGTGGGCCCGTGTGCTTTGCACACATTGCACACATGGTAGCTACGCCACTGCATGAACACAATCTTAGAAAATCTTTAGTAGGCTAAGCCGCTTCAAGCCAACATAAAGGCCAAGCGACCCATTAATCAGGCGTAAATTTTGGATCACTTACATTTGCGTCTTCGTTCTTCCACGAAACATCTTCAGAACCTGCATTCATTCGTCTTCAGGTATAAATTAGGCTGTTGTAGGCCTACAGTGTTGCTGTTCGTCGTCCTTTAGAATGGTTTCTAAATTAAATAAGCACAGAGAATGTAACTAAGTTACTTTACAGACGATAACTATACTGGCTAACCTTCATCTTTTTTTATTTGTATTATTCATCTCTATTGTCACCGCTCTGCAGTCGGGAGCGCCTCTGAGTAGAGTGCTTGAAGTAAGTAAGTAAGTATTGTCACTGATTGCAGTGTGTCGCTCATGCTTAAAAATGATAACATAATGTCATGAGGTCTGTTACAACGACTCTGCATTGTCATAAAGCAGCACTCTATTATTCTGCAGAATCGATTGCGGCTCATGGTCGATTAATACTCATGACGTCATAATTCACTTCAGTCTCTTTTGCATAAAAATGACGTACGTATACATATATGGCTGGAAACATTTTATGACGTCAAATTAAACTTCCATGAAAATGACGTCATAATACAGGCCGCGCTTTTAGTTCTGGAAACAGCTCGAAGATTATAGATATACACGTGACTATGCAGAGAAAGAGTCCGGCTAAATATATGCCTGCGACGTCCTGCGTTCGGTTATCCCAAATTCGCACCTTCGGGTTCAAATCCCTCAAATGTGCAGCATCAATAATTTCTTTAAAACTGATTCTGTGCGTTTTCTGTGTATATTTCGACCATGCCCATTTAAAGCCCCGAAATAGGCCTAGAATCCGAATTTTTCTGGCTAGGGGATTACGCTACCCGTTACTGTTTAATAATTTCATGTCTTACAAAGCGTTCAACTTACTGGTCGATTATTTTCGGTCTTTGAAATGACGGCGATGATCGTAGGTTAATTTATCTGTTGTCATACGATGCGAATAATTTCTTTTTCACTTCGTCGGTCGACTGCCGTTCAATTGAACCAAGTTTGTCATCTTCATCTGCCTTCATCTTCGTCGTGCTTCGATCGTCGTCTTTTTTTAAAATCTTTTTGTCATCTTCGCTTACATCTTTTATCGTCTTCTGATTCCACTTCTTCTTTGCAGGCATCAGCAGAAATGAATCGAATGAACAAAGGACAATTATTGCGTCATTTTGCGATGACGTCATTCTCAGAGATAGGCTTAGTATTAGGCTAGTGACGTCAAGCGACTTTAATATAATGTAACAGACAATCGCAACGGGTGTAGTTGGTCTTACAAGACAACAGAAATGTCGCTACTCTACTTCTAAGGCTATCTAAACTGCGTCATGCATCATGTAGGCCTACGTTAAAATAGGCTACAAGAAATTTAATTGTAGCACACTATTTATTCCAAGCACGCAATTTAAAAGCAGACTTAAAAACGATTCGTAGACTTTGGTCCATCTCAGATTATGACTTTTGAAACTGAATTAGGTCTAGTACGTTTGAGTTACGACTGTTACGGTATTAGATCTGACAAGCATCGGTTGACCGTTTCAACTCAGGCCGATGGTCATAGTCCTAGTGATATCTATGAGTCGTAGATAGGCCTAAATTAACATCACTCAATGTAGGTGTAGTGGTGCCTTAGAAGTTTTGGGATTGGCATGAATGGACGAACATAAAAGTTACATAATCAATCTGGTGAAACTCATTAAGTTTTCGATTTTTCATCTCTTTCCTCGAGATTGAAAGCCCTAACAGATTTCCGGCTTGCTGACATCTACGGCTGATTTCTCTCCTTCTCTCGTGCAGGGCCGGATTAACAAATGTGGGGGCCCTGTTCGGTAAAACTGTGGAGGCCCCAACCTTACAGACTCACTGAAAAAGGACACACAATCGACACAAAACGTGTTATGTTCAACAAATCAACACTCGTCTACTAGTAATTCGATCCTTATTTTTTACAATATGAGCATGTCTTTTTATAGACCTATTCCAGTCTATATAGGCTATAGTGTAAAAGTATTCATCCATTAGGCCTACCGTTTAAGAATATTAGAGTCTGACTTTTTAAACCAGGGCATAGTCAGGGCACTCCTACAAGTAGCCTAAACTGTGCGGAAGCGAATTATGCCCTAAATAAATTCAGGCAGGGAAAATATTCTGGCAGTCTTATGGCAGGACAACGACCAAGGCAAAGGATTTGTACCAGGGCATTTGTTCTGATTTGTTCTTCTGTAGCGCCGCCACTGATCAGTGATCACACACAAAATAGGCCTATATTTTCGCGTTTACGCAAGTAGTAGCCTAGACCTAATTCGCAAAAGCAAAGAGTGTATAATGATGCCATTTCACAAAATGCGTTGCATACCACTTGAATTCCGATCGTAAAAGGTGTTAAGTGTCTCAAATCATATAGATCTAAGTAGTTAAAACTGATAACCCTTGCTAGAATTTCTGGCCGATTTTAAGATACTTGTAGCCTAAGTCTGCTTGGAATTGAAAACTTCAATAATATAATGGCCCCCACACATGCTCAAAAGTTGTAAGTCTATGTTATGCTAAAATCAGCAGTTTTCAAATAATTTGACGATTTGTTCCGAGAAATTTTATTAATTTTTACTATTATGATTGACAGTGATAAAAAATATTTATATTGCATGTGTGGGGGCCCCCTAGAGTGTGGGGGCCCCTGTTCGGCCAAACATGTCGAACATGCCTTAATCCGGCCCTGCTCTCGTGTCCTCAATGTGACACCACACGTAGGCTACAGATATATACAGGGTGGCCCAGCATAAATGTCCCGACTTTGCACGCGTATAACTTCGCCAATTTTTAACATTTATTTATACTTAATGCATTAAATTAAAGGCAATTCACTCTAGTATTAGCTCTAAAAAAGTCGAACTGATACCAGTTTAGATTTTAATTATATGCCCGGAACAGCGCTAGCTACCTTAATTTGCTGTCATTTGTGACGCAATCTGGCTCTGTTGACAGACGATGATCGCGTTTCGTTCTGAATTTTACGAACTGATAAGGGATTTAATTCGTTTGAAATGATTAACAAATTTTCTAGAAGAGGATGGAATAAACAATACCTTGTATTATCTGCTACGGAAACTTGATAAAATAGGACTTTCTACTCGCAAACCATGGGAATCGGTGCGCACGGCGCTCACATCCGCTAACATTGCTCGTGTGTGTCCGAGTAAATTTGCAGCCAAGACAATGACATGCAAATCTCCCAGGGAAATTTGGCGCAAAACAGGCAGTCTTGTAAGCACTGCATAGCGTATTGGAAAGGATTATATAGGCCTAAAGTTAAAGTAATTCGTCGACGAGAAGTCACACGAGCTCTCCAACTCTTATGCAAAGAAACGGCTGGAAGCGTCATGCAAGCGTCTGAAGCAGCGCATGGTAGTGCGCGGTTGTTGGCAAAATTGAAAGGACGTGGTTTTTCGATGACAAGATATTTATGGTAGGATCTCTACAAACACCCAAAATGATCGTGTCTACGCGTGTTTTAGCAAAAAAGGTAGAAATTTCCGGGGAAGCGGCGTCATAATGCGTCAGTAATGACAAAAAAACGGTAGCTGGCGCTGATCCAAGTATATAATCAAAACCTAAACAAGAATAAGTTCGACTTTTTTAGAGCTAATACTAGAGTGAAATACCTTTAATTTGATGCATTAAGCATAAATAAATGTTAAAAATTGGCGAAGTTATACGCGTGCAAAGTCGGGACATTTATGCTGGGCCACCCTGTATATAGGCCTAGAATGAATGTGTTGGGTATGTACAGTCACGGCCATAAGTTTGAACTCAGTAAGATTTTTACCTAAATATTCACGTTGTCGTTAATTACGGCACGATTGGGGTATTTGTGCGCTATTAATATAGACCTAATGCGAGTGTAGGACATTTCCCCCCTGGACAAACCCCCCCGGACAAACCCCCCGGACAATTCCCCCCCAGGGTAGGACAATTCCCCCCCCCTGTCGAACATATTGCGTGTAAGTGGTATTGTAACGGATCGACCAGGGCTGGGCAAAAACACCAGGGACCGAATCCCAACCCTTAGTCACCCAGGTGATGTCCGTCCGTCAGTGTAGTCCGGCGTCAACTGAAGATTGACGACTAGCCCGTCAGGCTTGAAACACCTTTATTCGACAATCAAAGAAGAGAGAAACTCGCGCTGCAGTCCACAGTCAACTTCTATAGCGCCAGTGTTCGGAGCAAGTTCGGAGCAACTCATGCAGCGCCACTGTCCAAATCTAATGCGCTACTGTTCGGAGCAATTGTCAGATGCGGATCGCCGATTCTTGCGACGTGTAGATCACCGCTGCCTCGCCAGCGCCCGCTGAAAGTCGGCGAAGCGGTCAGGCTTCGAACCAGAGTCGTCTTGTCGTAGACAGAAACTGAACCACTGTGCTCACCCGGTCGGAAGCGTTGGCAGATCCGGCGTCGAATCGCGGTCGTCGTTGCGTAGCGGAAAGTCCCCAGACTTTCCGTCGTCGGAAGGCGTCGATCTCCGGTAGAGCGCGACGGCGGGTCAGGTTTCGAACCCGGTCGCCCGCGTTGTACAGCAAAGGTCTTCTAACCTTTCGTCGTCGACAGCGTCGGATTGCAGTCGTCGTAGCTCAGCGAAAGTCCCCAGACTTTCCGTCGTCAGCAGCGTCGATCGCAGAAGAGCACGGCTGTGGGTCAGGAATTGAACCCCAGTCGCCAGCGCTGCACAGCAAAGGCTTACGAACCTTTCGTCGTCGACAGCGTCGGATTGCAGTCGTCGTAGATCAGCGAAAGTCCCCAGACTTTCCGTCGTCAGCAGCGTCGATCGCAGAAGAGCACGGCTGTGGGTCAGGAATTGAACCCCCAGTCGCCAGCGCTGCACAGCAAAGGTTTACGAACCTTTCGTCGTCGACAGCGTCGGATTGCAGTCGTCGTAGATTCACCGTAGCGCTCTTCGAAGCGTTTCCCTCCGTAGGCCTACGACTCGTAGCTGCACTGCGCCTCGAACCTGTGACACTCGGCTGTCGCGACCCTCTTCTATCTCACGGTGACCGCGTCGGCTGATTCTGCAGTTCGACGATTGTTTCCCGATCGCTGACTTGATGACTACGATACGATCATGACTTCTTCGATTTCTACTATTTCTGTGCGATCCTGTGCGATCCTGTGCCTCAGTGCGCACCGGTATATATATCGCATTCCCTAGGCTTCGTTCCAGCCACGCCCTCTAGGCTTCGTTCCTTCTGGCCTAGCTAGCTTCGTTCCGTTAGGCCACGCCCCCTAGGCTTCGTTCCAGCCACGCCCTCTAGGCTTCGTTCCTTCTGGCCTAGCTAGCTTCGTTCCGTTAGGCCACGCCCCCTAGGCTTCGTTCCTTCTGGCCTAGCTAGCTTCGTTCCGTTAGGCCACGACCCCTAGGCTTCGTTCCAGCCACGCCCTCTAGGCTTCGTTCCTTCTGGCCTAGCTAGCTTCGTTCCGTTAGGCCACGACCCTAGGCTTCGTTCCAGCCACGCCCTCTAGGCTTCGTTCCTGGGGTGGGAGCACGTAGGCCAACAGACGCGTGACGCTGTCCAGCAATACGTAGACGGACAGCGGCACACACATACAGAGAAATAATCGAAATAATTAAAAATAAAATCCTACGGGCCCAATCTTCAACAGTATTACTATAAAACGGCGGCCCTAAGTGTCCTAAGTTGGATTGATGAAAAGATTTCTTGCTAAATAGAAGCCGGATTGATGCAAAATAATTGTTACTTAAATGGAAGCAAAGGGGGGAATTGTCCGGGGGGGTTAATGTCCTAGGCTAAATCAGGGGGGAATTGTCCTGGAGGGGGGAATTGTCCGGGGGGTTGTCCAGGGGGGGAAATGTCCGTGCCCCCCTAATGCGGCTGTGTGTAATCTTCAGACAATGGATAACACTCTATGGATGTATTATATTCCTCAAATAATTACAGTTTACACAAAAAAACACAAAAAATCTTACTGATTTCAAACTTATGGCCATGACTGTACATGAAACCTTCCATGAACCTCGCAAAGGTGTTGGGACGTCATTGAAATGTGTCTAGAAGCTTCTTAACATAAGCTTCTAAGGATGCAGCTGAAGACTAGAACAGTGCAGGCCCTTTTAATCGGGCATAACCATGGGCGGAGTTTAAAGGAGCTAGGGGAGCTAAGCCCCCCAAGAAGCCCCATAGTCATGTTTTTTACCGTGTAAATGGTCTATTTTTTCGAGCTTAGCCCCCCAAGCACTTCCAACTTTTTCGACCGGGAAATAGGCCTAAACAGTGGTTTCAGCTTTAAGTGAAGACAGCAAGAAGAGAGGTTTTGGTCAGTTCATAGGATGGATCAGGTACTTATGCTACATTACATATCAGCATTCTAATATATTGCTATAGGCATGGTGCATGCTATTCTGAAAATAATCTACATAAACAGATTTTTGAAAAGTGTTTTTTCATTTTGAAAACAGTTCATGTAAACTGATTTTGAAACACATTTAAAGATACGGATATCAGTAAATAGCTTCTACAAATGTTAATAATGACTTCATCCCAGTTCAATCAGATATCGAAAGTTTCAAATTTAGCGCTTTCTGGATCATCACGATTATATAAAACACAAAAATCACCAAAATCACATAAATCCAAGTGCAACTCACAATTCACTAGAACAACTCGAAGCACATTCTCAACTGTTCACAGTTTAACTTTAAAAGCTCACCAGGATGTATCCTGGATTCTTGGGCTGAATCAGATAATGCTGTAATAGCTGCCTAACATTTGGAGCTGATGAATGAATGGCCAACAGATAAATCATCAGCCACATAAGCACCACTGCATCAGTGTACATTTCCTGCTGGTTGAAAGACTTTCTGCAATTTCTTCATCCAATCTGACAAATACGTCAGAAAGGTCATGACATATCATGAACAAGAGATTCAACAAACTTGTAGTAGACGTATTTGATGTCGTATTCCATGTCATACCAGAAGTTCACTAAAAAAACACATCTTCAATATTAAAAAAATGCACAGTGAATAATATAAAATGCATTACACAACCACACAATAGTCTAGTACTTATTCAATTGATGACACTGAAGACCAAAGCAATCCAAGTTATATATATATATTATATATATATATATTATGCGTATATATAAAAATCTCTAGTCTTTGCCACTCATGGTGCACTAGGATTCTAAAATAAAGGGACATCACCAATCAGCTTTGCCACAAATCTGAGAAACATGCTATGCTGATCAACCCTATGAGTTTCTCTTCAAAGAGCACTATATAAATTTTGATTTCAAGTACAATTAAAATTTGACACACATATGTCTACTAACATTCAGAAACAAATAGTGGGAGAGCGACAATTGAAAATCTTTATAGTGAGCATAAAAAAATTCAAGTAACTGAAGAAATTCAAGACCAATGTGCAGACGAATTTTTTCTTTGTGAAATGACAAATCCTGTCTGAAATTTGGGTCCTTACATTTAGCGGGATTGTTATCCCTTTTGAAGGCCATTTGTTTCCTGTGCTCCAATTTGGTTTTTTAATATTATTTTGCTGTGTCTATGTTGTATATAACATTGGCTTACAAATGTTTCAACAAAATGATGATTGATCGATTGAAAATGAGACGAAGACACCCAACGAGGAGGAACATTGACAGCACTTTGCTATTGATTTGTTGAAAAGCAAAAACTTTAAAATAGTGACTGTGAAAATAATTCTTCAAATGTCTAATGTAGAGAAGCAACAAAGATCTTTACTTAAACTAAACAGCGTAAGTTATAAGTGAAGATCAACTAAAATTTTAAATTTTTTAACACAATTCAATCACATTATTTCATTTTTAGTTGATGCATGAAATATAGCGGAATACTTTACCAGCAATACAACCATGTGACTGTTGAACATGGTGATACCATAGTGAAGGCAAGTACAGCATGTCACCAGCCTGTACAGTTACTGTTACAGGATTAGCGTGATGATACTGTGGGTACTTAGTCAGATCAGGATTCGTAGGATCAATGGGTATCCATGGTACCTGAAAAATTGCAAACGATGATTAAAATGGAAACCTTTGTGAACATTAGTGCAAGATTTACCTAACTGCAAAAACAAAATTTATCTAATTGTAAAAATACTGCAAAAGATTATCTAAGTTGCGCTTTATTACATTACTTCTCACTATTAACAAAAGTCAGATCTGAAAATTAATGGCAGTTATTGCTTTTAATAACCGAGTTAAATGTCTATAGGATTTGTGTCCATGTCCATCTGATTTCTATCTTTGTATGTCTCTTGAAGCTCAAGATAACTGATTTTTTCTTATTATTCATGCTTCAAGAACAGAATTTTAATCATCCCATCATTGAAAAACAGAAACAGAACATGCACTCATAAGCACTATGCCTACAATTACTACGTCAATTTCCAATTTCATAAACAATCCCATCAAACAATATGATAGTGACGGCACATGTAGAAATTTGAGGTGAGAATGATGAGAAAGTAAATGTTGACATTTCGTACCATTCCAGTATCATGATCATCGATGACATCAAACTGAGCCGATGACGGATTCTCTCGAAAGACAGCGGCCTGAAACTTCTCTGAACATAGGCAAAAATTAAATTTTAGGCATACAATCAATTTGTTTAGCAAATCAATTAAGTTTAAAAAGAAAATACTTGCTTTATGTCCATCACAGTGGCTAATGACCTGACAACATCAACAGTAAATAACAAATGGAACAGCTATGTCTGTCCTGTGTCCAACATATGATCTCTCACTGTATCATGAGTAGGTCGCAAACAAACAGGGATCCACCATGAGGTGCAGGAAGGGAGGGAAGGAACAGGGTTGTAGAGACAGAGGCAAATGGAAATGGAGGTGGAAAGGGGATGTATGAGGAAAGGAGAGGGCTGATTTTAAGTGGTTCCCACCAGCTCACTAGCTTTACCATCTTCAGATGGGCATATATCTAAGACTTATTTTGCTAATTGATGAAATTTTCTTGTTGTTATGACACTTAACAACATTCGGCTAGCTAGCGCAAAGAGTGCCTCTGAGTAGATTGCTTGAAGAGGCGCTATACAAATACTCGGAATGAATGAATGAACGAATATCCAGTTACTAATACTTAATAATTCATAAATGTAAAATAACTGGCACTATTTTAACAGCTTCAGCAAGTATAGCCAGACACTCAAGAGTCAGATGTTGATCTGAGCCCAGTTCAGCTCTTGTATGAAATGATGACAGCTAAATTCATGTCATTTTATAACAAAAACCAGAGCAAAATCAAATGTTTCATTGACTAGACTAGACTAGAAAGTCAAAAAAGAACAAATACCCTGACCTACCATATGGAACGAAGGCTTGGTCAGTCGGTGGAATCAGAGTGAAGGTTTTCTGTCCTGATATCACACAATATAAATTCTCATAGTGATCTTTATGCACTGCAAAGATTTAAAAACACAAATATAACTACACTTCATGTACAAAAAGCTTATAATCAGATTTAGAATTGCGTCTGACACAAACTCCTCAAAAATGGAGCTCTGAGTTTTGCACTTATGAGAAACTGGCTTTTAGTTAGCATTTTAGGCAAGGAGCGCGGTGGTGTAGTGGTGGCGTCGTCGCCTTGAAGCCGGAAGGTTCGAGGTTCGAATCCACCTCGCCGCGTAAGGACCTTGGGCAAGTCCTTCACTCACAATTGCTCAGCGCTTCGGCGTGAAACTCCGATGCAGTGTCCGCTCTGCATTCGGGAGCGCCTCTGAGTAGAGAGAGCTTGAAGGGGCGCTATAACAAGTGCACATACAAACAAACAAACAAACAAACTACACAAACATGAAGCTGATCATAATGATGATAAATGCATAAGAAACTTTATGAAAAAAATGAAGGACTAAAACTTACATGATGTGACTGCTTTAGCATCTCCCATCCAAAAATTGATGGCATCTGGCATCCTGCCTTACAAAACAAAACATACATCAACAGTTATCTTAAAAAAATTTAATGAAAGAAAAAAAATTTAATAAAAAAACTTTTTAAAAAACATTTTAAATTTTTTTTATTGACATAATACGGTGACATTGCCTTCCGAATAGAGTTGGATCTTAGGCCAAAAAATAATGTTGCGCTTCTGATAACCCGACCGACTCACTTTTATTGCTGCGACTCGTAATTTTTTTTTATTTACAGTGACATTGCCTTAGAGTTTCACACCTGCCTAACTACTTCCTGGTTGCCAGTCTTGAAAAACCTCTAGCCTTATCATTCTCACTTGAGCCACCTGTAACGGTGACTAGGGAAAATAAATCTAGCAACCTCTAGATGTAACTAGTCACTGGCTTGGCCAGTCTGGAACGACCCCTAGCAGTGATGTTTTGTTCGCACTCATCTTCCCCTTCCCATTCCACTTTATCCTACCAGAAAAGATGTCAACAAAATTAAATTAATAGAATTGTTTTCTGGAGCAATTTTAGGTACAGACAGTCGGGAAATAGGCAGTTTATACTTGCTTAGAACACGTACTTTGTTGCAGCATGTACGTTTATGCAAAAAAGAGTTGCTGGGTATAATTTTTTGGATAGTCACTGTATAAAAATGTTTTACCAAACTAAAAATATTTTTCGACCTACCTACCCAATTTTTTAGAGCTCTGTTACCGGAAACACACCATTATTTTTTTTTGGCCTAATGGTGAAAGTAACGTAATACAACATAAGCTCAGATAATGTTTTACAATGGAAAGCAACATAAAAATAAATATAAGTGCTCTAGGTTATTTCTACATCAGTACTGGTACTGTAAAGTACATGTACTTAGAAGACCTTCCATAGATTAGAAAATCAGTGCGACCAGCCTGGGTCACAGACAAGACACTGCCACGTAAATGCAAGACGAGAAATTTTAGTGTATCCATCTTACAATTTATATAGCAAAGATTTCATAAAATAGTTTAAGGAAATTAAGTAATATTGCTAACAAAAAGCGTCATACCAAAAGCCTCAGTGGCCCAAGGTATATGTTCCTCCACATCTGGAACCAGCTCCTCAAATTCCAGCTTCAAACTGGAATTTTGCTTCTGCACGTAGAAAATTCCATTTGCCGTCTCTTTTTGTTCAATAATGTCCAGGAATTGAGAGAAAGCCATTCGTCTTTCCTCTGGCATCACAAACTTTGATCCATGAACCGCATCCGCAAATCCGTTTGGAGTAACAGCAACCGATACTTCTTTGTTGCCAATTTTCTCCCTGTTTGCACAAATAAACACATGTTCCGAGTTCGTTAAAACAAACTCTCCTGCTTCACCTTGCTGGCCTCATTTGACATCACTGCCGCCCTGATACTATAGATAGAAATTTCTTCTTAGCTGTTGGACTGTCTGAAAATTTTCTTAATGAATCGGCTCCTTTCTCCACTGGCAATGTGTGGAAAAAGTGAAAAAGCACATGTAGCGTTATAAGCTAATTGCAATATTGTATACTTCTACATTTCTTATTGTATACAGTAAAATTTGTATTTTATTACATCATATCTACAGATTTATATAGCAACTCTCTCAGAAGGACTATCCAGAGGTGCTCTCAGCACAGAAAATATTCCTTTAAAGAATAAGAAACTGAAATTGATGAGGAAAAGCGAGTCATCAGTTTAGCTCTTAGTAAGTGAGGAAGGTCATTCAAAATGGAGGGACCATGCTTCATTGCTGCCATCTGCAAAGAAAAATTCATACCTTCAATAAATAATTATAAATATCAGTGGATTAATATCTTATATCTAACAGAATACAATCTACCTGATAAGAGAACTGATGAACACATATGAAATGAACAAAATAGAATTCACACATCCTTAACGACTTTGCATTAATGAGTACACACTACTAATTAAGAAGAAAACTACAAGATAAAAGACACCATTCTATGTATTTTCAAACCTCAGATATTTGCATGTCCAACTGTGCAAGGCAGGCCAATGGTTGAAAGCACCTTTTATCACAACTGGTTTGTTTGAAGTGACATAGTTACGTAAGAACTCCAGTGAGCTTGGAATGTGCTCAAGAGTAGGTATAACTCTGTCCAGGTAAAGTTCTATTCAAAAACCAAAATCACAAAAAAATTCCTAACAAGAATTTAGCAGCATTCACAAATTATAAATGTAAGTTTTGTAACATCAACAATTATTGCGCTTGTTAAAGAAAAGTCAATATTTTTCAGCAAGAAAAAGCTAAGTTTAGAAAACGAGGTTAATCTTCTGTCTCATTTATAACAAATCCAGTGAATGAAGACTTGGATTCAAAATCAAAACGCAGTGGTTGCACAACATCTGCAAGCAAAGACTGCGATCTCCAGCGCTGAGTAAATTTATGTAAATATGTAACTGCACTCGGATTTTATATAGCGATCGTATATTAAGTAAATAAGTAAATATCTTCTTTATTACTTTATTTGAGGTGGATGGAGAAACGATAGAGGTAGTATCGAGCTTCACATTCCTGGGATCTATGATAGAGAAAGAGGGAAGAAGTGATATGCAAATAAGGCGGAGGGTAACAATGGGGAAAACGGCAATGAACGGTCTGGGAAAGATTTGGAAGGATAAATACGTGAGTAGAGAAACAAAGAAAAGACTGGTAAGAGCACTGATCTTCCCAGTGGTCCTATATGGATGCGAAACATGGACAAAGACACAGGATATGGAAAAGAAAATCAACGCGTGCGAGATGTGGATTTGGAGAAAGATGCTAAGGATTTCATGGACGGAGAAGAGAACTAACGAATCGGTGCGCGCGGAGCTCGAAATAGAGAGGGAAGAGACACTGCAGCAAACAGCAACTTGGAGGAAATTGAGCTACTTCGGCCATGTGATGAGATCTAACGGTTTGGAAAAGGAGCTGATGATGGCATGCGGTGAGGGAAGGAAGAGACGCGGAAGACCAAGGAAGAGATGGTTGGATGAGGTACAGGAAAAGTCTGGCATGAGCCTGGAGCAGCTAAGAGAGGCGACAAGAGAGAGGAGACACTGGAGAGGATACATCAAAAACTGTCGCCAGAGTTCTAAGAGCTGACGGCACCAGGTGACCAGGTGATTACCCATATTACCTCGACCCTGCTCATTTTTCAATTAATTGATTGGGTGAGATCCCTGACCACCGCTGCCCAGTTGATTGGATGACATGTCATTTAGGTTCCGTCACGCTCTCTTTCACAGAGTCGCGTGAAATGAGCAGACGTGCAATCACAGAACTTTCCCATTATATCGGTTGCACACAGTCGCATATAGTGAGGGTCAACTTGAATGCATCGACTATTCCCAGTTGAGTCAAAATTCAGTGATGCTGCTGATTTTAGTTACTTGGTTAATGGTTACCTTTCCATATTCAGCTATGTGAAATGAAAGATAGTTAGCTTGTTAGCCACAACTGTAGCTATGTAAAGATAACAGAACGTAACAAGGATTTAAGAGGTTCAAAAGTCTGTGCAAGTACTGCTAGAACCGGGTTATTATATCTATATGACTAAAACCAGTGCTGCAAAATTCTTTGAAATTAGTCACCACTGGGAGACGCAGCACGATTTTTTACATCACACAGATAGATAGACAGAGACAAAGAGATAGATAGACAGACAGACAGAGGGGGAAAGCTCAGCCGCTCACAAGACGTACGCTCTAACCAAAGAAGTTAACTTAGTTTTCTTGGAAAATCCAAGTGCAAATCAATTCTGCAACTATATATGTATAGAACGGTATAGAAGGAGTGCTGCAAAATTCCTTGAAATTAGTCAACACTGGGAGACGAATCGCGATTTTTACATCACACACAGAGAGGCAGATGCAAAAATTGGTAAAACTTCATTTTAGGTGCGTAAATTATTTCTGCTGCGTAAATTATTTCTCCATGTATACACTTACATAATAACACGATACTTGCACCCCAAGGAAGAAATGAAATATGGAACCCGTAATAAATATTGTTACACATGAAATAGAAGCTGGATCGACGAAAACGTCTTGCTTAAATTGGAGCTGGATGGAGTAAAATGTATTGCCTTAAATTGGAGCTGGATTGAATAAAATATTAAATTGAATATTAAATGGGAGCTGGATTCAAAAAAGCTTCAGAAATGGGGGCGGAAGGGATCAATGTATTTTATATCTTAAATAGAAGCTGGATTAATGTTTGATAGATCTTAAATAGAAGTTGGATGAATGATAAAACGCTTAAGAAATCGAAGCTGGATGAAGGTTTATATCCATGAATTTGTCTTCCGCAACCGATTCCGACATGAGGACATGTTTCTTACAGTGTTAAGGATGATTTCAGACAACTATCCACTTTGAAATCGTGAGCAATAATATACGCACCTAAAATGAAGTTGGAAAATAATTTACGCACCTAAAATGAAGTTTTACCAAAAAATTAATTCTGCAACTTCTTTAACTACTGGTACCTTTTGCCTCAGAAGACAATCTCTCGAAACATTCCCTACGCTCCTTGTTGTCCATTGCTTCGATTGCTTAGCATCACACCGAAAACGTGAATAAAATAATAAATTTGACAAGACACGAGATATAAGATTGACACGAGATTAATCAACAGAATCTGATCCAGTGATCCGCTTTTCGCATTTAGCACTGGGCAGGCCGCGGTTTTATGGCTCTTCCCAAAATAAACGAGTATGTGTTCGTATTTACATTTCGTACTCAAGAGTCAAGACTTAATCAGTTAACTAATATCCTCGCAACAATCTACGAGGAAAGTTTAAAAAAAGGATACCTAAGGATAGGCCTACTGGATGGATGTTTATACCTTTCTTTTGCTCGAAATGTTCCAAAACAATTTGAATTTTCTCCTAAAATATTCTGTATAGGCCTACTCAGTAGACAGACCCCTAAGATAAATCTTGCATTATTGAAGTGCAGCCAATGGCTGTTGGTATCAGCCTGTGTAAAACAGGCTTCTGGCTACAAGCCTAGTAGCTTGGTAAATTCTACTCATGGGCGCCCGCACATTGGGGTAAGGGGGGCACTTGCCCCCCCTGGAAAATTGACACCTATTTTTCTAACTACTACTTTTGGGGTTTAAGAAATTTTTTCGCATTGAAATACTAATGTTACGAATGATACACTTAAGTCAAAGTCAGAAATTTAAGCATAGAAAGCTCTCTAGAAATAAAAAAGGTCTCAATTTTCTGCCTTGCATTTTTTCAGGCTCTTGCAGAAAACGGTAACAATGACTTTTAACCATAGTTGTAAAAAACGTTTTTTTCGTTTTTTATTCTCTCCCAAAAAACGTCGTTTTTTTCGTTTTTTATTTTTCCCATCGTTTTTTATCGTTTTTTTCGATTTCTATGTAACTTTATTTAATTATTTACTGTCTAATATTATCTTCCTTAATTTAATTTTTGTCTGATATTCCATACGTTTTCACCGTACTCTCAAGGATGCAGTTAACTATAGGGTCTTTATGTAATTGTTTAAGTCATAATTTTGATAAATACATGTAGTAGATCCCTACAAGAAATTAAATTTCTAAGAGTTATTTTGATATAAAATTCTTGGGCATAACTATTAATATTTATAAGTAGCAATTTTAAGCACAAAATAATGTACAATATTATAATTTAGTAAACATCTGTGGTTTTTGCTTCTGGTTAGATTTTAATTGTGTTATGTCGATCGGCATAAACTTATAATGTGGACTTATGTCTACAATTTAAATTTGAAAAGATTTCAATACCTTTAATTTGTCCGAATTTCTTATTAAACGAAAGTTATAAGAGAAAATAACTGATAGATTAATGTTACTTATACCAATTATTTTGGCCTAATAATAAAGTTGTGTTATTTGCAGTTTCTTAATAAAATTGCATAAGCAATTAAGGTTTGTAAGCTGAAAATGAAATTTCAGATGTAACAAAGGCAAATTATTTTCCGTTTCCGTTTTTTATCGTTTTTTTGTCGTTTTTTATTAATTCGAAAAAAACGACGTTTTTTACCGTTTTTTATTTTCTTTTCATCGTTTTTTACATCTATGCTTTTAACCCTCCTGCAGGTGCCCATTCAAATAGTATTCCTATCGATTATGGCCTACTTGTCTGGAATCTTGCTGTAGACTAATGCAATTTTTCACAACATCAAAAAAATTGATTAGGCCTATCGATAAATTACACTAATGTAAAAATTTGAAATTTATCAGCAGCCCATTAAAATTAAGTCAGAGAGATCTACATATTCACCAGCGTTATATATGGAATCAAGTCTGCTCTAAGTCAGGCTGCATTTTGTTCATTTTGCATGCTGCAAGTGTACAGAATTTAGGTAGGTCAAGCTGTAGATAAACCTGGATAGTTGGCTCTGGTTATCACGCCTCGAGATTTTCTCCAAAAACCAACGTCTCGTCTGTTCAAAAGAATCTATACCCCATTCTTCTGATCCTCGGGATCCTTCACCTTCCTAAACGACACCTGCATTAACATCTGACCCATTGGCTACCGGACTCGGACCTCTCAGTTGACTACCCTTTGAGCAACCTGCTGACTCGATGCAGCGCTTCTGAATAGGTGGAGCCCTATAATTGACTTTGGAGTGGCATTTTAGAAGTTTAGAAATTATGATTAAAATATAGAAGTAACTTGATGGAGCACTTGCCCCTTTAAAACTGATACCTGTTTTTCGTTCATTTAGCCTACTCATTCATTCATTCATTATATAGCGCCCCTTTAAGCGCCTACTTTTAACATTCTATACTTTTGATTTTTAATAAATTTCTTTGCGCTAAGAAAACTATTCATACTGAAAATGATAGGCCTACACAAAATGAAAATGAGAAATATGCATTAAGAATCCTCTTTGAAAAATACCCGTGTTCTCACTTTCCAGCTTTGCAATTTTTAAGCTCTTGCGACTAAAAAATTCAACCGCAGCGCTCATAAAATTTTTGCCCCCCCCTGCAAAAATTTCTGCGGGCGCCCATGATTCTACTTTGTCACCTCTGATCATTTGTTAATTGGACTGCGACCTCCTTCAGACAACTCTTTGGAACAACCCTTCTGCATGACTAGACACGGCGCTCGTGAATAATCTGGTGCCCTGCACTTGGCTTTCGAGCGACGCTTTAGAAATTTTGAAATTACAATCACTCTGACTGCAACTTATCCTAGGTGTAAATTCTTGCAGAAATTAACGTTGCTGTCCACTGTAACTGCTGAGCTTTGATTAGTAATCACTTATGCTCAGTTTGTAGGCCTGAAACATGGCAGTATGTTTGCATGCAGATATCACAGGCATTCCAAAGTTTTACCATTTTCTCTTACAAATGAAATGCTTGGACACTATAGTTGCATGCCTTTGGTTCTTTCATCGTATAGGCTTAATGTAAGAATCCTTGAGTTAGCCTACATAATTATATCAATTTTGAATCTATCTTTCATATTGAAATCCTCTGAACAGGTTGCCATTCCTTGTCTCGATAGCTATACCAAGTCAGCCAGCATACACCAACCATCACTCCAATGAAACAGCCCTCACTTCGTTATACAACAAACTTGCCATTGCAATAGGCCATCAACAAGTACTTTGTGACCAATCATCATATGTGTCTTTTGGTCATCTCTGTCGCCTTCGATGGATCATGCTTTTTGTCGCCATTTGGAATATTTTATACTACTCTCTGTTAACCCTTTGCGTGCCAGAGGTGCAGAATTGCGACATTAGAGGTGGGTCCACTAAAGCAGATGCCAATTGAAAACTAGTCGTCTCTCAATGTAAACAAGGGCATCCTTAATTAGGGCAATAACAAGGATAAAAGTTTCCCATGGACAATTGTGATATAAGGTCCACAGTTAGGGGTTAATTGACCCGAAAGTGGGGTACTTTCTCACGGTCATTCGAGGTAGTAATGGCTCAAATCGGACAACCGTATTAATTGTATTGACAACATGTAAGCATAATACATAGTACCATTATGCAAGTAAGGCATTCTTAGCAACTAGCCCGAAGGTCACTAAGACTTTTTAGCAACCTGCATACTTGACAACCAATCTTTGTAGCATTCAACCTTCTTAGCAACCATGGCAAGCTTAGCAACCAAATCTTTGTAGCAAGTAGACTGCACATCAGGCGCAGCCACGTTTGCACGAAATTCAAAGTTGGACAATCCCTTTAGTGACCAGCCTAATTTAGCAACTGCTATGCTTAGCAACAGCTCACCTTAGCAACCATTTTACTTAGCAACAAATCTCCTTAGCTATCATTTTTTGTTAGCAACAAGTATATTACCCAAGTCTATCGTCAGCAAAAAGCCTCTAGGTGAACCTCAACCTCTGTAGCGGCCTCTATAGATTCCTTAGCATAGCAACTGTGTCGCTTAGGAGCTGATTTTCTTAGCAACCATTCTCCATAGCACCCATTCCATTTAGCAGTCATTCACCTTAGCAAACAATCTCATTAGAATGCCTACCTTAGCAATATCACTTTATTTAGCAACCGCCTTAACTAGCAACCGAGTGACATGGCACCATTTTCCTAAGTTCAAATTCCTAAAATTCAATATGCTAAAGTTACATTGCAGCACAGTAAAGGACATGGACTTTAAAACTCAGTGCAGTTCTATCTCATGATTTGATAGAGCCTTATGATATTGCAGTTCTTAACGTGGCCTCCACGCATAGCATTATAATTAAATGAAAGATCCAGTGTACAGAAATTATTGACATGGATGAATAAACTTAATCTTCATCACTGCTCCAGTTGTCCGCTGTGCCAACCACTCTGCTTGTAAATTTTGTCCGATGTTGGCCGGTACTCTGCTTAGTACTGTTCACAAAATCTTCGTAGGCACTGACCGACGCAGTCTCTGGCAACCAAATTAAAATGTTCCTATCATTAGCCCCACTGTACAGTTCATGGGCGTCTGCGTTGTAGAAGCAACAGTTGACCTGGTTGTAGTGACCTCGTAGTGTAGCCACATGGTCACCGCTAAAAATGTCGTACACTTCAACGTTGCCATCCGAAGGAACAAATACAACAGATGCAGATGCATCATGGGACACGGCAAACTTGACTGTACTGCGTCTCTTGTTGGCTATTCGTCCGTAGTTGATGAGTTTGTTTCGCCCGGTCTGGGTGTCCCAGAGTCGAAGGGTTTCATCAGTGCCAAGGCTGAGTAGATGAAGACCATCCGGAAGAAAGGTCAGGCCGTTCACAGATCCATCGTGCGCTGTGCTCACTAAATCAGCATACACACAGAAGCCATTTAGATACATACAACAGAACTCATCATCTCCACTACCTTGTCACCACATGCAAGGGACATATAAATTGAGACAAGAAAATATTTGCAGAATGCGATCAAGGCTCTATAAAATCATGCCATAAAACTGCACTGAGTTTTAAGATCCATGTCCTTTACTGTGCTGCAATGTATCTTTAGCATATTCCCAAGGAAAATTGACACAAATATTTTTAACTTCTACTACAAATTTCTTTACACTAATGCTACACAAAGTGAAATTGAAATATTTGCATTTAGAAACCTCTCTGAAAATGCTCATGTTCTCACTTTCAAATTCTAGTTGAAATATTTAATCATGACAAAGTGTGTTTTGTGATTGTAATTTACCCCTTCTGCATAAATATGTGGGCACCCACGAATACGACGACAAAAGCTGATAATTATTCTCTCGAGATTTATGACGATAAACACATCAATTCAAAACATGCTTTTGTTAATATTGATAAAACACCGGCTTCACATCTTCACACGAACACTTTGTGAAACGTATGTTTCACACCGAACCTCTGCTAAAACATGCGTTAATGTAACATAAATTTGGTTAGAACATGGTCACAGCCTTTATTCCCACATTTACTTATAGAAATGTAGAATCTGGAAGAAAACACACAAAAATTCACAGTTACATAAATAGCACTATGTAACACGATTTTTGTTCCTGGGCAATGAGTGTAATTTCCTGGTTATTTGTGCTTCAAAAGTATAGGAAATGGTTGTTATTCTGTTTAAACTTTGCTTTTGTGGACTGGAGAATGATATTTAAAAGAAAAAACCTATTTCCACAGCAAACGATCGAATTTGTTTGTTTCCCATCATGTTCTCATTGAACTGTCCTTGGTAGCGACGTTCAAAGTCTAGTATATCCTGGTGGAAACGCTTGCCTTGCTCCTCCGAGTATGCTCCCATGTTCTACTTGAAGTTATCAAGGTGAGCATCAAGGATATGAACTTTCAGGGACATCCTGCATCCCATTTACTGTAGTTCTTCACCATAGTCTTTGACCTTTGCCTCAGACAGCTTAGGGAAGAAACCTTGAAGGTATTTTAAAGCTGCCGATTCCTTATCCAGAGCCGTGACAAATTGCTTCATTAGGCCCAATTTAATATGCAGTGGTGGCATCGGCACTTTCCGAGGATCCATCAGTGGCTCACACTTGACATTTTTGCTACCCACATTGAACTTGGTCCACTGGGGCCAGTCCCGCTTGTGGTAGTGCGCCTTTTGTCTCTGTTGTCCCAAAGGCAAAGGTAGCAAGGAAACTTTGTCCGAACCCTTGCAGGCCCATCAGGATTGATACCATTTTGAAGTCTCCTATGACATCCCAGCTGTACTTCAAGGCGGCTAACAAGGTTTTCACGCTGTTGTAATCCTCTGAAGTGTACCGAGTGAGCCAGAGGAAGACACGGATACTTGTTCCCATTATGGAGTAGCACGACTTTGAGGCTTCGAGATGAACTGTCAATGAAGAGACGCCACTCGTTCGGGTTGCAGCCGATTCCGATTTCCTGAAAAAGACCGGTCACGGTGTGACAGAGGCAGAGTCCATCTTGACTGCTAAGAAAGCTTGAAAATGCTTGACGACGCTTTCTCTGATCTGCGATTTGAACACTGTCATCCAACAGCTTCCACTGCTTGAGTCTAGACGTCAAAAGTTCTGCATTGTACTTGTTGAGACCCAGATCTCTGATCAGGTCGTTGAGGTCTTTTTGGTTTGGATAGTACGGATTTTTGCCATGAGCTAGAAAATTATAGTCTGGATCTAAAACGTCTTCATCGCTCTCTGACTCTGATATACTGGATGTTTGTTCTTCTGAAGGCGACTGGTTTTTATCCAGAACAGTGGGTACCAGAAGCTCAGGGCTGTGTGGCACTGAAGCCATGGATGAAGGAAGGTCGGGGATGTATGATAGGAGCTGCATTCTTTCCAGTCCGACGTTTGGAATTGGAAGGATCCACCATGCAGAAGTAGCAATTGCTTGGCTGTTCAGTGGGTTCTCACCAGATTCTTGGTATTGCAAACTTCATGGCTCTCTTTATCCCTCTGTACCATCCTCCGCAAGAAAGTACAGACATGGGCCTAGCAGAATGCGTCAGCCGGATACTTGCAGCCTCTTGATGCCATAATATATGGCATCAAGAGGCTGCAAGTATCCTGTAGGCACAGCATAGCCTGTAGACACATCTCATATTATGAGTTGTGTCTACAGGCTATGCACCTAGTCAGACGTACAACTAAACTGAAGTGCATGGTGGACTCAAGGCATCTTTATTTATACTACTACCTGCAGCTATTTATAAGTGTGGAAGGTATTCTAGAATATTCCCGGAAGTTCACAAGGCTGTACAGCTACTCCGAGTTAACACATGAATTTCAATGTACCGAAGAAGCAGTTACATTTCAGAATAATCAATCTCCTGGCCTGAAAAGCAAAGTCTCTGGGGTATAATGGCCATTTTCT
Source organism: Lumbricus terrestris (assembly GCA_949752735.1). NCBI lineage: Eukaryota > Metazoa > Annelida > Clitellata > Crassiclitellata > Lumbricidae > Lumbricus > Lumbricus terrestris. The sequence continues at coordinate 75,114,271 of OX457036.1, read as the reverse complement.
ATACTTTTGAGGCAGAAGCAATTGGGAAATAACATTTAATACCCAGGAACAAACAAAAAGTAAACAATTTTTACGTAGTGTAGTATACACAAACAGTTGCAAATGATCTACACTCTACAGCTTAACATGAACCCCAACTGTAACACAGTTTTCTCTCCTTCCTCACTGATACAGATCCCAAGTCTCATGTTATAGCAAGGGACACAACGACATATATATGTAACAGGTTGCAAGTACAAATTGCTACATTGTAATGCTTTCCTTCAGCTGCATTCAACCCAAACTAAAGGTACTTTATGATTCTGTAATACAGTGATTATAAGAAATCTGAAAAACTAATCTAATGTGAAATTGACAGTGTTAAACTTACTCAGCATAAGTGAAGAGGTAAAACAGACCTGAATGTGGACCAGCTGAAGTATCACCATTATGCTGATCAAGAATCATTCGACTGCCTTTAGCGCTTCGAATGTCCCAGAACCTCAAGATGCTATCCTGTCTACATTAAAAAAAATTAATATCGTGAAAAGACAAGGCAACAAGCCTTAAAAATACTGTTGAACACTTAACAATGCAGAAGTGACCTAAGAGAACTGTTCACAATTTTTAAAAATTAAGATGTAGAAGAAGTCAATGACAAATAAAGAAATAATTTTTTGCTTGAAAGCAGAAAGACTACATATGAGGAAAAACACAACTTTATACTTTCTTCACTGTGAAGTTTCAGTGTCATTGTTAAACAAAGGCAAGTGAAGCATTTTCATGGACTGCAGAAGTGTCAATTTCAGTAAAAAATTGCAGCAATCATGAATTTCCCAAATTAAAAGACACAAATAGTATTAAAAAGACCGAATTAGGTTATGCTTTAAAGGTATCACTACAGTAATACATCATTCAATCATACAACAATGCAGATGTTTAAATCAGGTTAATGTAAGGTATGTCCAAAGAGCAGGTTAAGGACTGAAGTGAACAGAAACAACAAAACATTGTAGAGCCAAGAAATCGAGGAAATTTGAACCACTGAACGAACAACTACAAAAACTCTTAGTATTTGCACAAACAGTACAACTGTGAACATGGCGCCAGTATTATCAACTATGGATTGGTTTCCACTGTGGGTTTCACCCTACACAATTGCAAGACCCTTCCAACAATAACCTATCTAGCTATCTGAATAGTATTATTTATGCATAGTTATGATGAACTCTTGTCTTACAAAACCTTCACATCACGTCATGCTATGGAGGCAAAGCTTTTGCAAAGTAGAAAAAGGTGACAGATAAGTGTAATCTAACTGTAGACATAGAGAAGAAGTTTACCCAGCAGTTGCCAGAAGGAATTCGTCATGAGGTGACCACCTAACGGCCATGACTGACTTGCGATGACCACGGAGGGTGTGTGTTTTCGAACCAGACTTTAGGTCAACAAGGTGGACCAGGTTGGAGTCGGAAACTGCGACAGCCACCAGGCTGTGACTTGTGGCAACAAGTGACATGTGGTGATTGTAAATGCTTCCACTGAACTGAAACTGTCCGGCTGTCTAAGAAAACCAGAAAGCAACAACAAAGAATTTTAACATATGACATACAAAATACCGGTACAACAACCTTTAAAAACAATCAAGTCAAAGTTATACATTTTTACAGATCCTTGACTGTCGATTGCATCTCTTGTTTTTAAAGTAGCTAACAACAAGCAGCCCCGTTCCTTGTTTGCTTACGTAATACTTTGACAATGCTGAACACTGAACAATTGAACTTACTACATTCTTATTAAACATAAAACACAATGGAAGGTCTAACATAGAAGGGAGCCAAAGGTTTAAGCAATAATTACTGACTTCAATATTCTAGCCTTGGTAAACATACCGGTAATCAGTTCTTTTGTGCATCATCAGTCCTATCCAGCACCAATGTACTGTTCACACACCCTTTTTGTAGCACAGCTATCTAGAGATTACTACTGGAACAGGGATCTTAGAATATTGTTCAACCCCAGCATGACATGGAACCTCCAAAATGTAAGATAACAATCCAGCATTCTATCTACATGTACTATGCACCCTAATAATTTTAATTCCTGCAGCTTCTTGTCTAACTTATGATATTCCAGCAATAGATACACTTCTAGAGAGTAGCAGGTTCACCTCAAGGGACAATCTCCAACTCAACAAACATTTTACGTATACATTCGCTCCAATCACAAGGTCTCTGAATTTAGTCAATAAGTTGCTACCAATAAATATACTACCATACCATGAAATTCCATTAGCTTTAACACAAATTGCATGTTTAGTACAGAACTAGTATATTTAGTCACGCATTCATTCATTCAAAAATTTCTATACAACGCTTCAAAGGGAGTTTTCAGAGGCACTCCCAACTTCAGCATAGAAAAAGTACAGTTATGAGTATGCTTCAAAATGCTTCAGTCCCAGGAAGCACACGTTATGTTAACATGTAATTTATAGGTCTTCATATAATGAAAATGAAACAAAGCACTGGAATCTTACCACCAGAGTATTTGTGTCCCAAACTTTAAGAGATTTGTCCAGGCTGCTTGAAAGAAATAGTCCCGTGTCGACTGGGTACCACTGCACAGTTGCAACAGAATACTTGTGGCAGTATTTGTTGCTTCGTCCAATCATACAGACGGATGGATATGTAAACTGCGGACTGCCACCCGTGTTGTGCATATCGTGTATAACAATCACACCATCTCCACCGCCAGACAGAAGGCTTTGACATTAAAGAAATTCATGAACATTATAGCAAGGTATACTTTAGTTGCTGAAAGTACATGAGCAGAATAAAATTTTGTTGAATATACATTTGTAACATTTTAACAATAATCAAACCATGCAAATTATACGTCTACTCACAGAAAATTTTAAGTAACATGGTTAATAATCAAAGATTTGCTAATGAAAGAATTCATTTTTTTAATCAAGATATGCAATGACATTTAGTATCCTATTTTGCAATTGACCTTCTGCAACTGTGCACAAAATAGAAAAATCAACTGAAATTCCTCTTACTAAATTGCACTGCTTAATCTCCTCTTGATACTTGAAAGATGTTCCTCTCATTATAGCTTGAACTTAGTGGTGCTTTAGTGAGTTTCACAATCAGCTTTTTCTAGTCTTATTAGCAGTCTAAGTATCTCTGGGACTGAGCAAAATTTGCTAACTTCTTACCTCTGTGATCAGTCTTAGCAAAAGCTTATTGGTACTGCAAGTTCTGGTGTAACACTGTGGTACTGTTACTACACCCTGAGGATATTTTCTTAGCCCTCTATTGTATGCAAAATCATCACTCCACCAATCCACTCCAGAGCCAATCATTTAAACCTCAAGCAGATGATGATGCTCAGCCTAATATTATTCTGTAACCTACTTATCAATCTAGAAAAGTAAATATTGACAAATGCATCTTTCCAATGAATGCATACTTCTGCTTCAATGGAGTGGCCACAAACGCAAGTAAAACTGGGCTCATACCAATGCCTGTATTCCTTCCCTGGCCATTCCACCATTGACAGTGACATTGGTTACATTGGTAACTGGCACTGCTATTCTGTTAAAATAAAACTGGACAGTAATCTCAATTTTAAACAAACATCTATAGCAAAGCTTTGAAAAACCTTGTTACTATCATGGCAGATCTATGTATGTCACAAGAGATTTGGTCTTACAAAAGACCAGTCACAGATCACATCCAACTCTCAATTATGCCAACTCAGTTTTCACAGGTATCTCAGATTTTTTACTCCATCCTATAAAATTTTTACAATAAGCACTCAACCTTACATCTCTTTTGGCAGCCTGTGATCTCCAGGATTTGGTCTTCTGGCTAAGCCTCAATTCAGAACTGTCATATTCCATCTATCCAGCCCAAGAAAAAACACTCACTGCCAATGTTTCAAGTCATTCTCATCCTTCAAAAGACTCTCAAAACTGACTATTTCTCACTTGCTTTCAAAATCCAGATGTGAAACTGTTCTTCCTCTGGCAAACAACTAGCCATGCCTAAGATTAGCATTCTATTACTTTGAACCTGTTATAAAATACGTCAATAATAATTAATAAGAACATTCGATAATGTACATTTTCATCTTCTTAAATATCCTTTACTGAAAACATCGACCTACTGTCTATTTTCCACTGGATCAAGGTCAAGAGAGTTGATTCCAGCTGAATGATCTTTAGTGACATCACAGTACTTGCTGAGGTGCAGGCGATGCGCCCGTCGAGAACTCTCGGCACGAAACAATCGATTCGGCAAATCAATGCCACGTTCTCTTCTCTCCAATAGTTTCAGCATCATCCAATGCCAAGCACCGCACTATCAGAAATTGACGTTCTATGCTACATCAAGATGATATAGAACTTCCATCAAAACACTCAGGCAATGACACAGGACACCTGGCCGATGACCTGCATACAAATATAAACACCAAATAACACAAAATTCAAGCAAAAATGGAAGTGTTTACATACTGGTATCGTTTATTGATTTGGAAAAGCAAAAGTATATTACATATTATTGTAGGTCTTTGTACTGTCAATACTCAAAAATCAGTATATTACATTATTGTAGGTCTTTGTATTGTCAAGACTCAACTTACATGTACATGTAGAGACGTGAAGAATGGGACAAACCAAAATGTGAATTCATGATGCAACTTGTAATTATTAACATAGGCGTACGAGACGGGGGTCCAGAGGGGGCAAATGCCCCCCAAATTTCGGGCAAATGTGTTTTTCGGGCAAAAGAGGCTTGGACGGGCCAAAAAAATTCGGAGATTTTTTTCGGGCAAAATAGGTACGGGAGGGATTTTTCGGGCACGAGGGGTAAAAAAGTCCTAAGATTTTAGAATTTTGGGCGAATGACTTAAAAAAAAAAAAAAAAAAAGGCGTCAGATTTTTCGGACGGGAAAATCTGAAGAATTTTGAGTGGATGACTAAAAAAAAAAAAAAAAAAAAGGTCGTCAGATTTTTCGGGCAAAAAAATTTTTTCACTTTAATGAGTAATGAGCAGAATAACAGACAAAAGCCTAGGTCTGGGTAACCTCCAACTGGCTGTGAATAGAGCAGCCATACTCAATACTCATAACATCAATTACAATTATACACAAAATGTATGATACCCAAAAATAACAGACAAAATTGCAGCATTGGATAGGCAAATGATGCACTTTGTCCAATCACGTATAAATTGTCTAGGTACAAAGTTTAGTCTGTTCCGTTGTCTCCCCTTTAATTAGATTTTCGTGAGTCTCTCAGACTTTGAGCTCAAGAGACTACAAAACACATCCAAAACTCCTTAACTTGTGTAGAGCTGTGTCCCACCATGAACAAGTTCATACTCCATCAGTTGATTGGCTTCCTGTCGAGTTCAGGTCAAAATTTAAATTGGCCTCTTTGACCTACAGATCCCTCAGCATCAACATACCTCCATACCTTAAGTCATTACTAACTGCTTACATTCCTCCTTGTTGGTGCAATCATCAAGTAGGCCCTACGGGTCTTTTAGCCGAGCCCCCAATGCAAAGCAGTTATGGGCTCGCATGAATTCCATACTTCTACCTCCTATGGAATGGAATCGGCGTACACTATCGCTTCATAGCTCAAATGCCGTTTCTTTCAAAAAGTGGCTTAAAACACACTGTTACTTTTTGGCTCTCAAACACTTGGCAGGTGACTGACTATCTATGGCCCACATTCACATAATAGCTCAGCAAAAACATACATATAAAGGAATATTATTATTATACTCAAGGATCGCAACCTGTGAGAACAGCTGTAAGAAGTAACGGTCTAAGAAAGGCAAGAATGCTCCAGTAAGGAAGTAGGCCTACAGATTCATAGACCGTTATACAAAAACCTATAAATTTACATTTACGGTCTTACGTCGTTGAATGTCGGCAAGTTACGTCAAAACTTTCCGGCGCTGATTCAGCACTGCACTGTGTTCACCAAAGATTTTAACATGGAGGTGTTCACCATTACCACTGCAAATTACTAAACGACTGGGAGTAAACTGATTCACACTATTTAAATATTTGGGTGCCACCAGAAATCCAGAGATTGTGGTAAATAACTAAATATGGCCTACTACTATTTATATTAGGAAACCCGATTTATACCAGAAGCACCGCTGTTGTTATTTTTCCTCGAGGCTGGTTCCCTAAAGTCTAAGCTGCTCTATAGCGTTCGAAGGATGCTGTCTTTGCTTGAAGTTCATCTAATCGTGCAGATAAGAAAAATGCAGATAAGAAATAAACCTAGTGACTAACATCAATTGCAAACAGCTACCCATGAAGGAACCGGTATAGGCCTACATTTAAACTCATCCTTCAGACCTTTCTGTTGACTGTACGCCTTTATTTTTCTGCGTTGCAACGGGTTGAATTTGTCATCCCAACATTATTGATAATAAACGAAAATATAGGTCTAATTATAGGTGAAATTCGTAATCGTAATCGTAATGTCGAGCTCACTGCAGCGCCCACAAAAGCAAAGTCACAATCAAGCAAAATCGGTATATGCGCCGTATTAGCAAAGATATTAGAGTCTGTAGCGTTGCTGCGTTTATAGGAGTTTGGTTCTCGAGAGCTATTTCCAGTTTCAAATTAGCTACAATTTAAAACTGAAACCGCAACCTGAAGACCATCGTAGTCCAATTTTTTAAATAATGGAATATCATCTCCACGAGTTGCTGAGAGTAATAATAATAATAAAATATTATATAGTAATTAACAAAAATTAATAATGATCTCAACGTATCACACGATATAATGCTCTATATAAACTGCAACTCAGCAACGCTATTTCGGGATTTTCGGAACGCGCTTCAGCTGTGTGTTGTGAACTTGTGTCATATGAGACTTTGGGTCGTTTATTTAAGTTGATTTTTAATACATTATGATTTAATTTCAGGTTATTTTATACAAGTCATTAGGATATTTTGACTTTAGTATTCGTCGTAATAATTCTTTTTGCGAAATGGGCTTCCCAAAGAGAGTTAAAAAGTCGGCGATTACCGGCGAAGTTCTGAGCGAAGATCAGCTGCAACGTTTAGCGCGTCACAAGTACAGCGTAGGTGGAGTGTCGTTCGTTGAACCCTTCTTTCAGCCGTTCTGGCGATGGCTGGTCGAACGGATACCCCTTTGGTGGGCTCCCAATGCCCTGACGCTGGCAGGATTGGCCATTAACGGGCTGACCACTGTCATCCTGATGGCGTACAGTCCGGATGGAGTCCAACAGGTGGGGGAACTCATTTTTATACTTCATTCAAACCTTATCAAAGACAACGATTACTGGCAAGGGAACAGTTGGGGTGATAAGGGTTAAGATTAAACGGTTCAAATACAACAAGAACAAACCTGCTTTTCTACTGGGAGCTATCCAATTTTATATGGAATAAAGATTTATGATGACTGACTAAATAGTGTACTGCCATAAAGGCGATTTGTTATTAAACTAGGATTTTAAATCAATTATTCTGAAAAGGTGGGGTGTTGCTTCTGTTTACCTATCCTTATACTGTTGGAATGACTAAAAACAACATGCATGAGGTGTGAAGGATCTTTTGGCTTAACGTTATATTTGATCACTGCGGTAGAACAAGGCAGATTTTTTATGTGGGTATACTATATTTTGTAAATACTTAACATGTGAAGTCAGAAGATAACATAAACTGCTGTAATGATGAAAATCTTGTTAAATATCATATATAAATATGCAAATAGATGGGATCTAATGTGACAAAGTACAACATTTACATAGGCTTGAGAAGATCCTTTCTGGAGTTCCAGCGCTGGGCAGCAATATAATATTTAGAAATATTACGTATCAGTTTGTAGTTTTTGAGTCACTAATTAAGACTTTATTAGTTTGAGGTTCACTGCATCTGTAATTCAAGTTATTTTGTTTGGATTTCTCATTTGTTTAGTTACTTTTATGTTCTCTTCTTATTTCCGTTTTGTTTGACCTCACTTTCAATTTTTTATGCCTGGTTTCATGTTCCAAAACTGGTTGCAAATTTCTTGCATTTTTCTGCAATGATAATGTTAATGAATTGCTTTGTTGTTCTTGCATGCATTTATTTTTGAATGAAAAGGACTTACGCATTTTTTAGAATTTGTAAATCTTTTATTTTATGATTGCGAGTCTAGGTTAAACAGTAAGATAAAGTAGTTGGTCTCTATTTGCCTGAACACTTTCATGTAAGGTCATAACAGGGTAATTAAATATAATTTTATATTTAGCAATAGACAATTAAATTCACTTCTAAATAGCTGATGTCTGGTTATAGCAGATATTGTGTTTGCAGTTGCATTGGTTTTCATTCCAGCGTTTTGTTATTAATACACGGACGTCAACATAATTATCTGTGTGCACTGCCACTGTTTTTGAGTGAAATTCATTATAAAAGGATTAATTAATCATTGACTATTTGCCATCAGGAACTTTTATGTCACATAAATTTTTTATTCATAAACCTTTCATGTATGCAGAGATAGAACAGCCTATGTGCAGTTTTTATATGTGTAATGTTTTGTGCCCATTAAATTTCGAATCATCAAATGTTATTGTCATCTCGTAATTACACTGTTGCTTTGTCAGTATATGTACTGTATTATGCAATAATGACACTGGAAAGTTTATGTGATGAAGACATATGTGCAAATGTCTGCTTTACCACAGCTGTTTTGTTCTTTTATTCTTTTTCCTGTACTGTTGTGCAGGAAGGTAATATAACTGATATTTTGTTTATGATGTGCTTTTATCACACTGAGGAGCAGAGGATTGATGGCTCTGTTATCAGCCCTAGTTTTTAACCCTGCTATAAGGTCTGAATATGTTGAAAGGATTTTTTAACCAAGCATTTCCTAAATGAGGACAATGTCCTAAACGCTATGTTTACTACAACATCACTCACATGTTTTGCTGCTTTGATGTTAAGAAGTTTATGATTTCAGTGCGACATCTGTGTTCGCAGCACCCATTTATTGAGGTCGATGTAAGACCTACCAAAGTACTTGCTTTGAAATGTGGAACATTCTCCTTATTACACTACCTTTGGGAGCCTTATCGATTACACTATTTTAACAAAGTTATTGTGTGACACAGTAGCTAAGTGATTTGAGTGCTCATTGCAGCATGGAGTGTTTCAGATTCAAACTTCGTCTGAGATGGCTACTGCGAGCAAATTGCTCGTTGCTGTAGACGGATGTTTTGTAGACAATGGCAGTTAATTAACGCAGAAATAGTATTGATGGTTTTTTCACAGGTTATGGTTTAGTTTTGTGTGTTATGAGTAGACAATTTATGTTTTAAATGTTATGACAGACTAAACTCTGATCAGGAGTGTACTGCACATATGGGCATTTATAGGGTCTGTCATTTCAGGTGTCATCTAGTATCTCAACAGCTATATCCTTGGGAAAGGCAATGGTTACTCAATGGCTACAGTGTTTGTATTCTTTAATGACCTCTTGAGATGATTACAGGTTGACTGAAAGTGATGTCAATTGCCTGAGCTCAAAGGGCTTTTCCTTTGCCATAATAGGTGTATGCTTCTTATCTGCTAGAAGCAGTTGCTGTGCAGTAAACAGCTTGAATATCAAGGTCTCCTTTATTCAACAGGAACTTTGCTTTCCTCCATTTTTTGGCACTTGAGAAGTTGACAGTTGCAGATATATTAATTTCTTTGTATGCAATGTGCTAACAATTCATTTAAATTGTGTGCATATATGTCTGATACCAAATCCTGTCTGATTAAACAAAATTCTTTCGCTGTGTTTCCTGTATGAGTCAGATTTGTTTCAGAAACATTTAAGAGAATAAAAGTTTTTATTAACGTTGGGCTGTTGTCATGGAGAATTTTCTTTGTCTAATTAACATAATTAATCATTTGTACTAATAAATTGATTAATGATGTTAATTAAACAAAGAAAATAACGAGATACGAGAACGGCATTGAGCACCTACGGGCATTGGTCCCTCGGTTGTTGATGATGATGATGATGACTAATAAATTGATTGTTATGTGGGCATATATTTTATTTTACTGTATGGCAGCTTTCTGCTGGCTATATGTTGGTAACAAATTTTTATTATTATGAATTATAGAACCTATATGTACAGCATTGTACATGTGATTTAACTTGCATTCAATTATTTTGCTTTAAAAGCTAATTCTGAGAATGGATTCATTAACTGGAAGTTTGGAACATAAGTGAACTTCAGACTTCACCTCAACTCATTCCATATCTGATTTTAATCTTGTGTTGTAAATTTTCTTACTGCCAGTAGCGCATCTTTGAAACCCATTTTCAAAAAATTCTAGTCTGGCACTGCATGCTAGGCTTTGCTCCTGCCTACCTTTGTGAACTCTGTAGCCCTACTCCTAGTTCTCGCCATTTCCGCTCCCTTCGTTCGACTGAACAAAGTCTGCTTTCAGTCACTTTTGCTCGTATACTTCCACTAAGCAGAACCTTGCTCTCTCGGTGGTAGGACCCTCAACCTGAATGGTCTTCCTCTTACCCTGTCACCCTAGATAGTTCTCTAACTTTTACGGAACACATAGCCAAGCTTACTCGCTCTTCCTACTTCCAATTAAGGCGGCTGAGGGCTATTCGCAAATCTGTTTCATCTTCGATCTTTACCTCCATTGTCCACGCCTTCGTCTGTTCTCGGATTGACTATTGTAATTCTGTCCTTGCTGGCCTCCCTAAGGTCCGGTTAGCTCCCCTACAGTCCGTACTCAATGCTGCTGCGAGGCTCATTGCCCGTCTTCCTCGATTCTCACACATATCTACATTCATGGCTGAACAACTTCACTGGCTTCCACTCTCAGCTCGCATACAATTCAAAGTTCTAAGTTTGGTTCTCAAGTCTCAACGGGGCCTTGCTCCGACGTATCTTTGTGATCTCATACTTCGCCCCATTTCGGCCACTTCGCTGCGTCCTCTTAGGTCCTCAGATCGGCTTGACCTCTTTGTTCCTCGCGTCAGGACCGCCATGGCTCAATCCAGATCATTTGCCTGCATAGGTCCCTCCCTATGGAATGGTCTTCTCCCATCCGTTCGCTCTGCCATCCTCTCTGGTAGTCTTTCGTCATCTTTCTCTTGTCTAAAGACCTGCCTTTTCTCTCGGAGTTGCACGCACTGGGAGCGCTTCTGAAAGGCTCTTGCTGCAAGAAGCGCTTTACAAATGGTCAGATACGATACGATACACTCTCTTTGTAAAAATTCTTCTCAGGCTTTCCTGTCTCATCTTAAGACAGTTTTATTTGGCTGCGATGAGGTTGGGAGCGCCTCTGAGTAGCCCCCTTGAAGAGGCGCTATATAAATGCATCTAATGAATGAATAATGAAAATGTCACCACAGCACGGACTGCTTTGCCCTTTAACCCCCCCTCCCCACCTCCTGCATCACTTTGCTGATTTAAAACTTTAATGATGAGTGTGTACTGTGTACTTATAGTGACTGGGACACCAAAACAGCTTGTCATTAATATCTTGAGATTTGACCTGTCATTGAAACTAACCTAGCTGGCTACTTCTCTTGATTTAATTTACAAGTACTGATGAAAAGTTGATCTCACTGATGCAGTTTATTGTGATGCTTTATTGGGTACCCCATCATTAACACGCAGTCCTGACAGAAGCGCGCCGACAAAAGCACGCCGACATTAGCATGCAGAGGTCAAATGCGCATTGCGCACTGACATAAACGACCTAAGGCTGTACTATCAGTTCACCTAACATAATTGAAAGCAATACCCACCTATACTTCTCACCTACATGTAGCCTATATTTAAAGCCTTTCCCCACTCTATTGATTCAACCACCTATTTTGATGAAAGTTGTTTGTCCACAAATAAGAAATTAAATTAACCACTGCTTTGTAACTTTAATTGCCGATTGACGAGACTTCTAAGAAAACCGAAAGATTCAAGAAGGCTCCCTACCTACTAGTTGCATATGTGCTCAGCATAAATTACAGCACATATATAAACCAAAACGACTGCATAAGATCATAGCGATCTTGTTAAACCATGATTTTTCGAGAACTTTGACTTAACTTTTTGAACATTCTATTTTTCTTCAGTTGTTCACGTTATTTGCAGATATGCGCTGGACAATTACACATGAGTTTGTTCGTGAGTTTCTTTAGTTTTTTGTTTGTGTATGCTAGTCTATGTCTGGTTGGCTGCGCACTTATGTCGGCGCACTTTTGTCCTGTGTGCTAATGACGATTCGTGCTTATGTCAGCGCGCTTTTATCGGCACGCTTAAGTCCTGCGTGCTAATGGTGGGACACCGCTTTACTGCTTTACCAAAGTTGTGATATTGTCAGCTTGATTTTGAATATATGAATTTGATTGATTGATTGATTGTTGAGAGATTCTTAAATTCATGCAATGTTTCTGTTGAGATGGTTCCCTGTCAATGAATTATTTTTCTAAATGCGCAGATTGATGATTGTTGTTTGTGTTTTCAGGGTCCTAACTGGTGCTACTACTCGTGTGCATTGGGTCTGTTCATCTATCAGACGCTGGATGCAATTGATGGCAAGCAGGCGCGTCGCACGAATAGCAGCTCTCCTTTGGGAGAACTGTTTGACCATGGCTGTGATGCACTTTCTATAGGTGAGTCTTTGAATTTTTTTAAAATGTAGTTTTCTATGTGAGTCCTTGTCTTTCAATGCTAAATACATTATTTGTGTAGTGATGAAACTCACATTTTTGTTTGCTGAACATTTGATTGTAACTGATGACATCTATGCTGTAGTTCCCTTAAATTGTAAATGGCTGTCATTTGCAATTGTAGAAATCAGGAAGAGGATAATTTAAATGCAAGCGTACTAGCTGTGCTTATTGCTTTTTGGATTGCAGTTTATGCATGGCATCCTGTTTAGATGCCACTCTACTTAACCTTAGTCAGGGTTTAGACCAAGACTTGCCAGGGATACCTATTTTACACCCTACTCACTTGCTGTTTATCAGTTTGTATCTGCTGTGAACAGGTGCTGTTGACTTAAGGCCCTGCAGATGGTCCAGGCAGTTGTAGAGCAGATGAACATTATGCACACCCACACCTAGTAGCAGCTGTGACTGAAAAACTATTGATACTTATTTCCGTCAGTGTCATTGTCTGTGTAGCATGCAGCTGTGTCAGTCAAGTTGACCAAGCAGTGTTCTCTTGTGCTGGGCAGTTCAATCAATGCAATTTAACACTTTGAAATAATGTCTGGAGACACTAGATTATAATGTGCTCAGAAACATAATTATCTGGAATTAGATCACTACTTGTATCCAGACAACAATTCAGTGTTTCAGAATTGTTGGATAAAAATCATATGATGGCAGGTTTCTTGAACTTTTTAGCTGCACCTAAACTTATAATGTAAATCATCCCCCTAAGCCAGTGTTTAAACCATGACTGGTCAGAGATACCTAGAATCCTAGATGCTGTCCTTGCACTTTGGCTCACAATGACTGAGCGTAAATGGATATGAACTGTATGCACAAATCAATTTAATTTAAATAATTTCCGGAAGTAACTTTTTAAGATTTGCATACAATGACTGTTCAAGCTCTATACTTTCTTAAACAGATTTGACTATTTTTTAAAATTATGATGGCACAAAAAGGGCAATATTACCAGGGTATTTCTATGTTATATCACATGCCAGAAGTGTGTGATTACCAGGAAAAATCAAATTTTAATCTGACTTTACGCCTGCAGGTAATTCCTGTTACCACACGTATGTCACTGAAAACATTTTATGACTGTTTGTCGATTTTTTTTTAGTTTTTGTTGCCGTTGGTTCCTGCATGACTCTACAGTATGGCGCAACTCCTGCCCTGTTTTTCGTGGAATGTTTCTTCACGATGTTCTTATATTACATGGCACACTGGCAGGCGTTTTGCTCGGGAACGCTACGATTTGGTCTGTAAGTAGATGCATATGCATATATATATATATATATATATATATATATATATATATATATATATATATATATATTTCGTAACTCTATGGCCTTAAACTCAAAGCCAAAGAACCGATACAAAATAATTTTGTTGCAATTTCAAATGGTTAATGAATTGGCCTGTGCTTTTTCTGAAGACATTTTTTTAGCATCTTGGCGGCTGTTTAAGGGAATGCTATATATAGGAATATCTGGTTACATTACTCTGCAGATTTCTGACAAGTACCGTAGGAATTATAAGGCAGTGTTTGCGGTAATTTTTGAAAGCTCGTTCTGAATGATTTTCATAGCTTTAAAGCAACAGCATTGGTCATAAGGATTTTGAATTTGTGTCATCTTGGCTCTTTTTTAATGTTGGTGCTATAAATTATGTGGGAATTGTCACAAGTTGTCTGTATTGTTATTATTCTTATTTCGGAAGTTTTATGTACCCCACACAAAGTAGGCTACTCAGAAGTTCTCCAAACCATGGCTATATATTATGACAGTTTTGAGATTTTTCAGGAACAGGGTTGAATGGCCTCGGGCACTAAGTATAGTGTGTATATATAAAACGTCTTTGGTTATTTGGGGGCTTTTTATGTGACAAGAGTGCAAAGAATGTATATAACAAATTACGTAGATATGATTTTGCATTTGTTATTAGCTTCTTTTATTAATGTTCCTAGTCGAAATTTTCCTCCCAAAGTGTGATGCTGCACTGCCAGTACTTACTAAGTCTATCCAATGATAAACCAGTGCACTTGATTATTCAAACCTTGAAAGTTTTGATGCTTTAGTAGCGATTAACGACTGAGAAGCGACCGGCCAACTCTGGTCAATGCAGTGCATGTCTTTGTTTAACCTTTACCGACCAAGAAATAGATTTTTTTATACCATTTACTACATTTTGGTTGATAAAGGGTTAATTGAAATGTTTCTTCAGGGTGATGGATGGTTGGGTACTCACTAGGAATTGGCTTGAGTACCTGATAATTTTTTTCAACAAACTTTTGCACGCCCCCTAATTATGTTACAAGCATTTTGTTTCATGGATAAAAAGTATTCTTTTTTGTTTTTGTTTTCAGGTTTGATGTAACAGAAGCTCAGCTTGGTATTATAATTACTTATTCAATCTCAGGATATTTGGGTCCCTCAATCTGGCTTGCAGAGGTAATCAAAATACAATTCATTTTGACACCTAATGCTGTTCGTATAATTTTCTTATGTGTATCATAGTCTAGCCTGTGGTAAAAGAGTGTGAAATTTATTTAAGTTATCCATGTTTCTTTTTCATGAAGCTGCCATAAATTTCCTGTGTAGGGTTTTGAAGAGGATTAAAACTGTCTTGCGAGAATTGTCATCAAACATTGAGGCTTGACATGTATGGATGACCTGCACTTGTAATTTTTTATGTATTATTTTTTTCTATTTATTCTGTTGCAGTACCAAGTTTTGGCTTTCGCGAAATGACAATAGACATTTTGCCATGCTTCTGTTGGCTCAAAAATTGGTAGTTAATATTTTAATCTTAAACATTTCCAAAATTCCAGTCAAAAGACTTGCCACTTGCTTATAACGCTTCATGTCTTGACATTTACTTTAAAAATGAATTATTTTGAGATTTGAAAATGTTCAATGTACAGATTCGTGAAATTTAGATGTTGAAGGTTGTGTGTACTTAGATTATTTCTTCGACTGGATTGCAAATGAATTTGATTCCAAGCGCAATAAGTTTCATTGCCGGACTTATTGCGATGTACAATTACGCCACTGTCATTTTCATGAGAGGAGGTGTCGGGAAAAATGGGTCTACTGTGGCAGTAAGTAAACAAGGATACCTTGCCTTTTTTAAGTTCAATTATATAATAATTAAATAAGGCCAAAAAATAACGGTGTGTTTCCGGTAACAGAGCTCTAAAAAACTGGGTAGGTAGGTAGAAAAATAGTTCTATTTTGGTAAAATATTTTTATACAATGATTACCCGAAAAATTATACCACTGCCCTTTTCTGCACTAAGGTACATGCTGCAATGAATTATGTGTTCTAAACAAGTATAAAATGCCTATAATTTGCAGAATGTTCCCCAGTCACCCTAGAGGTGGCTCTAGTGAGAATGACACTGCTAGAGATCTCTCAAGACTGTCAGCCAGGAAGTAGTCAGTCACCCATAGAAGTCACAAGATTTCTATTGCTACTCGGTAATTATGTTAAATCCTTCACCAAAGAGAACTGCTTAGTGAGCGGAAGAGAGCAGAGTTAGCAGAGGAGAGCAAAAGAGGGCACAGTAAGCACAAGGGCCACGGTGGTGTAGTGGGTTGGTTGTTGCCTTGCAGCCGAAGGGTTGCTGGTTCGAATCCACCTCAAGTCGCCAGGTAGAGACCTCGGGCAATATTTTGATGAAATCTGGCCATGATGTGTAAATATAAAAATTTTGTCTATAAGCCTGTAAAATTTAATTTCGAAATTCTTACTTTTGGTCAAGATATTCATGGCAAAAACCCTAGTTTTTTTACCCACCCTGTACAGGTATAAATTAGCATAATAGCATTTTAACGTTTAGCATATAACAACATTTGGATAGTTTAAAAATGACCAGACGCATGTTTTCGGTAAAATGTGATGCTGCGTTAGAAATCCCAGCATAATTTGTGGAAGATTATGAGAGAAAGCAGTGAGATATGAAATTGGTCTCTGTTCATAATTTCTCAGAGATGCTATATTTATCATTCAAAGGAAGTCTTTAAGTTTTGTGTGAGTGGAATTTAGAGGACAGAAAATAGCTTAATGGGCTGAACTCAATCTGGAAAGGATAACCATGGTGGTTTCAAAGACACTAAATTCTGTCACATATGACCTTGGAGGAATTTGAACAATGATGAAATCACACAATGAAATTAACTTTGTATGAATTTGTTTAGACTTACATCAGCAACCTATTTCATATGAAATTGAAATCTTAATATATTTCTAAAGAATTTGCGCAGGAATGTACGATATTGAGAACGTTTTTGATGTTATTGCTATGTGTGATGAAACCATCAAGTTGTGTGTTAGGGAACCAGCGTTCTGTCACCAGCAATTCCCATTGGTATTCTGCTGACGGCTGCAGTTTACATCTGGTTGAATTCCCCGACAAATGTCTTTGAGCACCACCCTGTTCTCTATGCAATGACGTTCGGTATGGCATCATCAAAGCTCAGCAACAGACTAGTGGTAAGAAAGAACTTGACTGTCCTCTGATTTTAGTCAGTTCTAATTACTTCCTCTAAATCAAATCAAATTTATTGCTTCCAAAGCAATTACACATTTTTATGCATTGTACAATGTGATTAAGATAATATTTGAAGGCATGATTCAATGTGCGGAGTGCAGGAAGTCTGGAAGCAATAGGTGTCCTGAATGGAAGATTCCACTGGGTAACCCAGAGCCCTAGATAAATAGTTGATTATAGCAAAGATGATGGGAAAGTGTACATAAGAAAATTTGGCTTCAGAGTTGAAAATATGAGAGAATTAAGTATATCTGTGATCGATAATAAGAGTGCATGAAACAGAAAATGGAGATTATAACAAAATGAAACAGAAAGAACCGCAACAATAAGCCAACACGGGATAATGGTTAATACTATATAACATTTGTTGCTGCATGTGCACGTGATAGTTGCTTAAGATGTGCAGATTCACATGAAGCACATTACAATGTGCATTCGACTCAATTAACTGTTCATATTGGTCTATGCATGCAACATGCATTTGTATTGTTGCCTTAAGTAGGCAGAAATTGATCATTGGTTATGTCTGCTTTTTCCCTGTGTATCATTGAAGTCATCAGTGTTAGAATAGCCATACAGTAGTGCTTGTTTTGCTAATCTTAAGTGAGATATGTGCACATACATGAAGGAGATAAGAAGGACAATCAGAATGCATATATATCGCTGTGCAGTGCTTAAAGTGTATAAAAAGAAGTGCTTGGACGCCCCTTATCTTTCCATGACTGCTCAGTCACACTTTAATCCCTGTGGGTAAGTATATATATATATATAGAGAGAGAGAGATGTATGTGCATATTTAAAGTACTTGGATACAGAGTTGACTTGGAGGAAGCTTTCCTTCCTCCTTGAAACTGAAACATGCATCTTGATCTGAGTTGGTTTTTACTGGCTGACAATGCTGTGTAACAGCAAAGATGGTTAGTGTCACCCTCTTCCTTTGTGTAGGATTGGGACTGGCACTATAAGGGGCGAAATTGTGAACTCATTGTTCGGTTTTATGAATTTTACACTCTTTGCTGGTGTGTATATTTTCTTACGGAATTACTTTATTTTTGTGCCAATTTTGTTGTATTTGTCTTACAGCAGTTTTATTTTCCCTTGTAGTTAAATCTGATTTAATGCTTGACAGATATCACACATGTCTCGAAGTAAGATGGAAATCTTTGACAGCTGTCTCATTGGACCAGTGCTGTTCGTGATTAGTCAGTACTTCCAACTGGTTGATGACTACGTTGCTCTCTGCTTCTGTTGTGTAAGTCACTATTTGTTGTTGTTCTGGATGATCAGATACCTATATTTAGAAAAGATTGGGTGATAACAGGTTTTTTGCTTGATAAATATTAAACATTTTATTACCATTCCAATTAAAACACAGTTGTATTGTGTGTCCAAGTTGTTAAAATAAAAGTTTCGTTATTCATAGTGAGAAAGGGATGCTTATATATTATTATTATTATTTGTTAATTAATTTCATTTGTCATGTTAAAATAAAAGTTTCGTTATTCATATTGTGAAAGAGATGCTTGTATATTATTATTAATTAATTAATTTCATTTGTCATGTTAAAATAAAAGTTTCGTTATTCATATTGAGAAAGGGATGCTTGTATATTATTATTATTTATTATTAATTAATTAATTTCATTGTCATGCTCACACACAGCACAGTCACATCGAAATGTGAATCTGAAGCGCAGATAGTGAGTCACTAGGAGAAGATGCAGCTATATATTCAAGTATAATATTATAATTCAGTGCACGATTATTGCTGATTAAGTTAATGCATTTAGTGAGCTTATTTGCTCAATCAAAGTGGAGCATTTTAATTATAAATTTAAAATAGAAAGTTTATATTGAATATTTTATTTGAATTGCAGATGAATTAGTGTCACAGATTTGTGTAAATCTATAAATTAAATGTAAACTTCTAAAGGTTTGTCGGACTGCCTGTTTATTACCGGTACCTTTTCAATTTGCATAAGATCTTGTACCGAAGATAAATCCACAAAGAGGTATTTACTGTTGGAGGGCCTCAAGTAAATAAATAATTCACAAGATACCGTGCTGGTGCTTTTTCCTGCTAATGACAGCATGAATGCAAGTGCAGACAGTAAGTAAGTAAGTATATTCTTTAATGTATCAGCTGCAAAACGCACTCTGAATTACAAGCATACAAAAACACAATACATAAAAACAAATACAAGACAAATATGGCAGCCATCAACGGCGCCCACTCATATAGCTCTAGCCTACTGATGGTAACGTCAAAACGACAGAGTTATTCTTAGGCAAAACTCCGCTCGAGAGGCACAAGTCACCATCGTCGAACTCCTACACGTTGGCTACATGAAAAGTTCAGCTGACAGTTTCTCGTTCTGATGATGGAAGTTGAACAGTAATTTCAGTGTTTACAGGGTCGAGAATGCATAAGTCCGAAGGGCTTGCAGCGGCGGGTAGCACAACGCTGGAAACGCGGCACTACTGCGGCACGGTCTTTTGTTGTTGGTAATAAGATCCTTTCTTTTCCCATTCTTGTGTGCAATCGTTCGGATATCGATAATGAAGCACTAATAATGACGAACCTGGAACCCCTTGATGTTGAGCGTAATGGACCAGTCCAAAGAGGAACGACGCATGGCGAGGGTTGAACGTCAAAATTTATAATCAATATCCCATCCAAACGCTACGACACTGATGAAGAAAAGTCAGAAACTCGACATCGGTAAACATAAGAAAATCCGAACAAAAACGAGCGAGTTATGCCACAGACGTAAAAATCTGCCATAATAACAGAGAGGCACGATCGTTCGACCAACATGGCCGAACGACCATAGAGCTATCATAGCTACCATAGAGTAAGTGGAAGCAGGGCCTACTACGCCGTGGGGGGATGGAAGCAGACTGCTTCCAATTTGGGCCAGGGGGGGAAAGGTTTCCCCCCCTAATGATAAAGTTGAGCATAGAATATTTACTTCTGAAAATTTCCCCCGATATTCCCCAGCATCTGCCATGGACTTCCTGAGTCTTCCTCTTGTTAAATCCCCGAACAATCCCCTCCCTGTCATAACACAGGGTAAATCTTCATTCAAATTGACTTGTGCTTAACACTTACATAAATTTGTCCTTGCACTTTCATCAAATTCGCACCCATCAGGGCTTGCCACGTGGGGGGGGAGTAAGTAGCCTGGTACCCTGATCCAACTTCTGCCAGAGGGAAATCCCCCCCCTATTGATAGATGGGCATAAGAGATTTCCTTCTGGACATATCCCCGGCATCTCCCTCTGTACCATCCCTCCCCACACCCACGGTAAATTCCCCTTGAACGTTCATTCCGCCATCTCAAGGGTATATATTCATTTAGTATGACCTTTGCTTTGCAGTCACTTGCATTTGCCCCTGCACGTATATGGCGCTTGCTCTCACAACTCATAATTAATTACATTAATTGTTTAAAAAAATTAAAGTATATTTTATATCTACTGACACTGCATTTGTTTTATACAAGAAGTTGATAAGTTTACTGAATGCTGGACTTTTTCAAACTTCACAGGACTACTATAGTGTTGAACGCACTGCTAACCCATAATGAGAAATTTTAGAATGTTAAGATTATATTGTGCCAAAAAAATAATGGGAAGGCGAAATTTTACGATATCCTACACCACGTTTCTGAGCATTGAATTCACGAGCAATTTTGTGAAGATGACAGCTTAAAAAGGTAGAATTACAGCGTGCAAATCCAAAAAAGGGAAATTTTCATGACTTTATCGTTCATAAACAGCTAGCAAACAAGAGCCTAAAACATGCGCTCTAGTCGATGCCAACAGCTAAAAATGCGTTGGTTTCTGGGGCTCCGCCCCAGACCCCGCTGGGGGAGCTTACGACGCTCCCCCAGAACCCTTAGTCGCTATGGGCTTCGTGCCTTCGGCACTCGCAGCTTCGCGCCTTCGGCACTTGCATTATAGGCAAAAAGTATATGTTAGGGGGGGATTGCTTCCACCTTCCAGGGGGGGATAGTAGGCCCTGAGTGGAAGGTTCTTTCCGCAGTAAAGGACCACTGACATGAAAGTCTTCATGGAACATCTAGTCAATTTGAGTCAAATTACCAAGATCACTGTTGTTAATTGAGTGCTGAGAGCCATAAAGGTTGAAAGAGGTGAATACAGGAAATCATATGCATAGGTGATGGATTGGCCACAATGGACAGACATCTAGCATTACAGAAATAGAACTTTAATAAGGGCAATTGTTCTCTTTTTCATGTAGCGAATTGTTTGTGCAAATGGTTGGCAACAAACCTACAGAATTCTCCAAGTTGAATATTTGTTGGTAAATTCTTAATTAGTTGTATTAATTTTTTGGTCATTATTACTTGGTAAGCTGTACTGTGCTTCATTGGTTTAATTCCAGGTCTACTGCTCATTCGATCTCGTCAGGTTCGCAGTGAATGTCTGTTGCGCAATCTGTGACCATTTGAACATCCACTGCTTCAGCATAAAACCGGTGGTATCCTCTTCTGCCTCAACAGGCACAGAAAACGGTGGCCATCCCTCTCAACCTTCCAAAGAGCATCCTTATTCAGAGCACAGACATTGACCTTTGAACTTTGATATTACGCCATTACAATGCATTGAATAGCTTCCATATGATATGCATTCCATGTACAGATCAGATGTAGTAACCGTTGAACCTAGCAATGTCTTATACATTTCTTTGTGCACTTTAACTTAAAAATGTGAGGTAATGCGGATTGTTAGGTGCTGTTGTCGTGCATTTTATATTTGCTGCAGATTTAAAGTATTGCAATGATTAATGCAATAATTTAATTTGTTTCAGCAGAAAGTGTGATGTTTGTGCCACAATTTATATGACAGTGTGTAGGTTTTTTTATGAAGTGTTGTTGCCGTATGTGGACCATCCTTGTCTATAAAATGTAGTTCTATCAAATCGTGGAAGTTGTGCATCTATGAAATTCCTGGTAGACACGGTATGAACACCTTCATACAGACATCCAGTTCCATACAGACATTCAAATACACACACATGCTCACACACAGGATGAGCCATCATTTCAGTGCTAGATAGTTCAGCACAGTTAAAATTCTGAGCAGGGATATATCAAGAGATTTTTATTGATTGATTTGAATTACATAGTAATGCACTTGTGTAAAAAATATTTGAAGTTGCTTTAGTCAAATAAGTTGAATGTGTCAACAGCAGGTTGCAAGAACATATCCATTGGCTACAAGATGCTATTTGAACAGCATTCACATAATAATTATAGGCCAGTTATGAGTCTTATGTTGATGTTGCTATTACATCCCTGTAAGTGTGAGAGTTTCGTGATTGAGGACATTGATTTAATAACCAGGTATGTCAAAATGCCGCTTTCGTGCTAAAAAGTATACCTGCATGATTGGAATATAGTAATCTTTATACCATGCGAATTTGGTATAGCCGATAGTATTCTACCATTACCCATTGCAGTATACAGAGATCTCCAAAAGTCACTTTTTCTTGTGATCTTTGTATTTAAACCGGTGCAGCAATCAGGTTATTTGACATGGCCATCTTGGATGATTTTTGCAATGTATGATAGAGACCGCAGAATTAAGGGATACAAGTATAGCATGTTACTGCATCCCTGATTATACTGAGGGTATGTGTTTTTGTTGTCATTAGCCTGGTATGAAGCAAAATGTGTAATAAACTGTATGCATTGCATCGTCTAACAATTTCGCTAGAGACATTTTTAACCTACAGCTTGTTGATATGTTGTCAAATAGCATAAAAATAGCAGTGTGACGTATCAGATCTTTGAAGCCATTTCCCTGAAATTCAGTCACTTCCGACGTACCTGGTTATTGAAGTACGATAATTTCTTCAATTATTGACCGTAGTTTGTAAACATTTAACTAGATCCCGGTGTTTCTTGTCTTGCATTGAAGGCGCTTTAGCAGCGGTTTTTTGTCACTGTGTTTTGACTTATTCCAAAGATTATTGAAGGTCTTTATGTGCAGCATTTCCACTGCCCGCTCCCGTAACTACTGTACAAAGGCAGAACGTAAAGATCTAATTCCTGTTTAAGTGTCTGTAATTGCAGAGCTGTAATAATGACCATGCATACAACAAACCTTGTAGTCATTAAGTGGTGTTACCATCATTGAGCTGTGTTGCTCATTTTACAGTTTATCCCTGTTAATCTGTCTATGTTGAGGAATGCATGTAACGTAACCATCTGCATGATGTCCCACTACATATTTTTTTTCTTTGCGTTTCCTAGTTTTCTTAATACACAGCACAGTTCAAAGACAATTACAAGTCTATCATATCCACAATGATTGTTTTTCTGCACATTTTGCTGTGGATTCTTGTGAATGTTTCATGAACCACATAACTCAGGGATATGTAATGAAGGTGCTACGAGTTCTTTTGGAATATGAATACAGAATGCGCTTATGTCCTAGGTAGGCAGTCGGTGTGAAGACTCAACTACTACGTAATTATTCTGGTTGCAAATGCATTTGCCTTTGCTGTAAGTGCGAGTAGAATAACACGGCAAGAGTTGCGACACACCACATATGCTCCAACTTTTGTAGCCGTTATATTGAAAATGGTGGTTACTGTTTAGGAATGTCCTCACATTTACAGACTTGTTGTGGTTGTACATATGAATATTTAGACTTTGTGTACATAATTTTATGAATTTTGTTCTTGATATTGTTTGGAATGTGAGATGCTTGCACAAATACCGGCATATGCATAATGATTACGAGTATTATTAGTTTTAGAGATGAGACAGCTGTCATTACAGATCCATGGCTAATGAAGCTGACTTTTTTTTATTTGAATCAATTAATTTTTGTATTAGTCACGTTTGATGACTTGTCAGATGGGAGTTGGACTTTATTTAATGAATTACATGTGAATGGAGTTTTGTCACAACTTCTCATGCATTGATTGTCACATAATGTGTACACTTTAATAGGGTTTAATTTACCCTGACAATGTAGGCATTAGGTATGCTAGTGTTTAAATCAATTGTTAGGATAAGTTAGATAGCATGTGTGTAGCACTTTTGTGAGCTGCTTAAAAGATGATGTAAAAATCATCATTCAGTTGTCTTCATACATACACAAATACATACATACATACATGCATGCATATCACGCATTAATCAGTTACAATTTGTCCTTAATGCTGCGGCTAACCTATCGCCAAAGTTCGAGCAAATATCAAGGTTTATATGGGAGGAACTTTACTGGTGCCTATACAAAAACGTATTGAGTTTGAGATTCTGATACTCGCACATAATTCCTAGCAGGCCAATCCTCAATTGATCTTAGGGAGTTTTGTGTGCCAGTGCTATCCATTCCAGGCTGAGATTGCGTCGCTCTACCATTCAAGGTGGCCTTGTCCCTGTGGCTTGAACTTCCACAGTGCTGCATAAAAGCTTTGCTATGGTTGGTCCGTCTTTCTGGAATAAGTTACCTAGACGTCGCCACAATGAACTTGGTCTTTCTTTGTCCCTTTCCGCAAGCATTTGAGAACCATTTTCTTCTGTTGTGGTTTGGTGCTGTCAGATCGATAGACGGTAGTGCCTTTGAGGAGTTTCTTTTGAAATGGTGCTATACAAATTCTTGATTACGATTACATGCATACATTGTTACAATTACATACATTGTTATCTACCTGCCAAAGTTCCAATACTTTCATAGCTTATCTGAACAGCACATCCGATTTGTAGGGTGGAAAGGAGAGGCAGCTTCTGTGGAACATTTAAAAATTCCCCTGAAAGATGGCACTTCTGGAAATATATTTATATTCTTATGCTTGTGAGTTTTATTTCTTTGATGCAAGCAGAAACATATGTTTTGTAGGAATGTTTTGAAACTATGCTTTTTTCTTTGCAACTCATAAAATTTAGAGTTTAAATCTGGTCACATCTGTTTACAGGCATTGCAAAGAACTGTTCAAATGAATGGTTGGTTGTACAGAAAACTGTTCAAATGAATGGTTGGATGTACAGAAAACTGTTCAAATGAATGGTTGATTGTACAGAAAACTGTTCAAATGAATGGTTGGTTGTACAGAAAACTGTTCAAATGAATGGTTAGATGTACAGAAAACTGTTCAAATGAATGGTTGGTTGTACAGAAAACTGTTCAAATGAATGGTTGGATGTACAGAAAACTGTTCAAATGAATGGTTGGTTGTACAGAAAACTGTTCAAATGAATGGTTGGTTGTACAGAAAACTGTTCAAATGAATGGTTGGTTGTACAGAAAACTGTTCAAATGAATGGTTGGTTGTACAGAAAACTGTTCAAATGAATGGTTGGTTGTACAGAAAACTGTTCAAATGAATGGTTGGTTGTACAGAAAACTGTTCAAATGAATGGTTGGTTGTACAGAAAACTGTTCAAATGAATGGTTAGATGTACAGAAAACTGTTCAAATGAATGGTTGGTTGTACAGAAAACTGTTCAAATGAATGGTTGGATGTACAGAAAACTGTTCAAATGAATGGTTGGTTGTACAGAAAACTGTTCAAATGAATGGTTGGTTGTACAGAAAACTGTTCAAATGAATGGTTGGTTGTACAGAAAACTGTTCAAATGAATGGTTGGTTGTACAGAAAACTGTTCAAATGAATGGTTGGTTGTACAGAAAACTGTTCAAATGAATGGTTGGTTGTACAGAAAACTGTTCAAATGAATGGTTGGTTGTACAAGTTGTACATCTAACGATTTTGTATTATCAGACATCAATGTTGCTTGAATGTCTTTTTCTTGAGGTTGAAGTTTGATATCATTCCTTGTGTTGTTGACACATATGCCAATGTTTGCATAAGAATGTTTTGTTATTGCATACAAGAGTGTTTCTTTTTGTATAGGCCCTATGGCATTACTAGCTGGGGTACCTGGCGTTCCCAGGGAAATTTAGGATTCTCCCCGCTCCCGACCAATTCCTTACTTCTCCCACTCTCACTGCCGTCTCCCCAACCGTCCAAGGTCAATTCTATCATAGATGATGGATTATATAAAAATTGGAAATTCGTAATGCGCGAGTCTTTAAGTTTCCAAACTTTTGGTAAATCCATCATCTATGATAGAATCAGGTCACTGAGATGCCGAACACGCTTATTTGGTAGGTCCTAAGGCAGGTCAAATGATCGCCATCGTATCTAATCACAAGGCCGTAGCCAGA
This sequence comes from Lumbricus terrestris, assembly GCA_949752735.1. Taxonomy (NCBI): domain Eukaryota; kingdom Metazoa; phylum Annelida; class Clitellata; order Crassiclitellata; family Lumbricidae; genus Lumbricus; species Lumbricus terrestris. Next base: position 75,087,799 of record OX457036.1, on the reverse strand, counting down.
ATTTGATTGGGGGGGGGGGGTGTTTCACTCACCAATTTCTCTTCCCAAAAAACTGATGACTTTTTAGTAATCCGGCATTCTGTTTTTTTTACATTTTTCCATATCGGGGGGGTGTTTTCATGGTTTTATTTCATGGTTTTTACATCATGTGCTCGTAAATGTATTCTATTATTTTTCACATTTTCCATTTCGGGGGGTGTTCAAACACTAGCTACGGCCTTAATTGTGACTAATCGTGTCGACGGAGGAAGGAGTGCGGGAGAAGTACGCGATTGTTTAGTGACTGAAGTTAGTAAAGTGTAAGCCTGTGTGAACTGTGACTGTGAACTTGAAGGCGAGATTCATATTTGTAAAAATCTGTCCGGGCAGGATGCTCTTTAGATCGCTGCTCCAATTGCGACCGTCAGTGAACAGACCACTGCTTAATTCTTGCCACTGCTATAACCCTAGGTTATAGTAGCTGTAATTAATGGGTCTAAATAAATGATTTACAGACTGCCAAGTTTCGACTAGGCCTCAGTGGCGGCGCCAGGATTTCAGTTTGGGGGGGGGGGGCTGAAGCGATCGCGGCGAAAATTTTACATTTTCGCCGCCAAAATTTCTGACGACCTTTTTTTAGTCGTCAACCGAAAATCGTGGATATTTCAATGTAAAAATTCGGATGGCCCTTTTTTAGGGTGGGCTGAGCCTCTTGTAGGGGGCTTAGCCCCAACCCCACCACCCCTATAGCGCCGCCACTGCTAGGCCCAGTGGCGTAGCAAGGTTTAGGGGGGCCCTTGTGCAGGGCTTTCGTGGTGGGCCCTTCAATGCTTGAACCTCAAGACCTCAAACAATAAAGTTGTGCACAAGCGTCTGGCTTTTGCGATAAGCTTAGACTATTTGCAGAGGCCTAGCTCACACTCGAAATTAAATTTTTAAATTAACTTATTTCAATATTATTATTTTCTTCCGTTTGGCTCTATACGACATTTTATATTTCTTTAGGCTGCCAGAGTAGCCTACTGAACAAATTGTAGGCTATCGGTAAACATCGTTTCCTCTCTTGTAGTAGGCCTATGAATTTCCACACTGAAATTTTATCAAACAGTTGGGTTATTTGACTAAAAAAGAAACCATTTAATAAATTGGTATAATGTGAAGCTAATCAAGTTTGGGTTACTAAGGTAAGTCTAAAAGAATAATTAAAAAATTCGGAAATGCTGAAAATATTCGCTTGGGCGAATACCTTAGGGAGAATTCTCATGCGCAAAAATAATTGAGATGCCTTCTTTCCAGAATTCTGTTGTAAAGTAACTGGCATATACCACCATAGTTTCCAAAATGCCTCTCTGCTCGGTGTCGATATTCGAAGCCACCACCACCTCAGGATTGATCAAACTGAATTCAATTCTGTCACCAGGCTTGATGAAGTCATCTGGGTCTTGTGCAGTCTGCACAATCTATTCCTGCCCCACCGTTGCATATGTGGATTTGATCATTTGAATATATTCTAAATATTCTTAAAGTAAAAATTTACTTGAATGCGGGGGCCCTCTACAGCCGGGGGCCCCTGTGCACTGCACAGGCTGAACGACCTATAGCTATTGCTACGCCAATGCCTCCCAGTCTGATGTAGTCATCGGTACAAGCACGCTCTCCGCACGCATAAATCCGGATATTTTGGCGGTCTTCTTTACACGTTCTTCTTGTGCTTTACGCTTAGCAGCGCCACTTAAATAAGACTTAGGCATATCCTGGGGGACAGAAAGAGAGTGCCGTACGAGAATTAAAAGTATACAATTTCCAAGTAAACCCAAAAAATTAATTTAGTACGTACTGTGTACGACTGTACGCTGTACATGTAGGTTTGAATGCATTTTGAATATCCTTAAGTACAAAAATTGACTCTGACCCCGGGGGGCCCTTGACAGCCGGGGGCCCTTGTGCACTGCACAAGCTGCACAACCTATTGCTACGCCACTGGCTAGGCCTAGTCAACAACTCGATGTTCGCGCAGCAATCTTGCCGTGAGTTAGACCCTGGAACGTGTCGTCACCTGTTCTCATAGGCCTAGTTGAAGTGTCTAGGCTAAAGACTTAGCGCATCGCCGCACCATGGCTGCGCTCCGAATAAAACTTCTATTTTTGCTTCTTCAGCTCCAGTTTGTTTAGACACTTTAATTAAAGAGATTGTATAGAAGCAGACTTATTGTATATATGTTGCAGATGGCCTATCTACAACATGTTTAACACTTTAACGACGACCTGCATTGGTTAACCTTTCTTCGATCATGCACCTCGTCTCTAGAGTGTTAAAATATAAGACAGAAAGGATATGGTAATCGGACTGGAGCCTTTCGTCAGCTGGCCAAAAATAAAAACCGAAAGTTTTAATTGCTTGCCATGCATATCCGTTGCGAGGGCATGTCCTGCCAGCTGTTGGACAATTACGATTCCAAGCAAGCACGTAATAATACCGGCCGTGAAAATTTAACTGCATGATATTGTGTTAGTGTTTGAAATTGACACACAGAAAGTGTTACGGCGCTGTCTGACACGTATTATAATCTACCGTAACATGGACGTTTAATTGTAGGTTTGGTGGTTAATGTATACCATGCAATACGAACTCCGCCATTCAAACTATCTTTAGTTATGTATTTCGGACCTTTACGTAGCTGGTTCTAACACATTTGATTGTCCAGAGCATCACAATTGATTACCAAGACAACGACATGTATTGGGATTGAAATTTCTAGTTCTCATAATCTCATTCGGTAAAAATATAATTGTTACTATGGCAACTGCTTGGAATAATAATAGTAGGCCTGGGAAGTAATAATAATATATTGCATAGGCCCTTTGGTTGAACTTGGTCATCCTGGATGATTCTGCGAATAAGCAATAGGCCTAGCTATATATATGGTTCCCGCAACTTGGATTTTTTGGCGCTGCAGAAACTCGAGTCTACGATACGATGACGATTCTAGACCTCCAATGGAAACGAACACTATAGGATGACCTACCAGAGTATTATAGCGCAGTGCGATGAGCAACAGTGCACCACAGTAAATATTATATAATCATCCTGCTAGTGTAGCTATCGGTATTCGGTACTCAATCCATTTCATAGGTCTTGTCTCACTCGATATAGGCCTAATTATATTGGGCCTAATTAAATTGACCAGCCCAGTGTCGGTAGTTATGACCCAGATCTGTACCCAGAGGCTCAAAGAATAGACCAAACGTGCAAAACTGTCAAATGACACTTTAATCTGCAGTAGCCTAACGTTCTCAGCAAGCGATCCAGTTGGCGACGTGTAGGTTGACGACTAACCCATGATTGCAACCATGTTGACACGGCACTTTAGGTTGAACTTCAGCCATGAGAATGCCATGCTAATTAACTTGTTTGTCGCAGTTTATATTTAAAAGTTAAACCTGAGATGAATGGAACCTTCGTGGATGAAATGTGTCCAATTTCAACTAATAAGGTCAAGCTTAAACTACATCGGACCGAATTTAAACAAATGTGGGCCCTGTTCAGGAAACTGAGGAGCTCGCCCCACAGAATCACAACAAAAGAACACATGAAACGTAGGCCGATAGTAGCTTGTGCTATGGAATTTCTACTGCGACGATAGGCTTATATAATTATCTCGATCTTTGTTCGAAAAAATTATTGCGTCAATATTTTTTTGTCTATGGACAAAATTTGACATGATGACGTACGTTGGGACGCAATTTATTCTTTGGCTTCTTTTTGTTATGCATTTTTTGCGTCACTATAACTTCGTGTATTGCCTATGGTCAAGTAGATGCTGCGACAGTAACTCCTAAGAGGCGCAATATCAATTCAAGGCAAATGCTCTGGTAAGAAGCTTTAGTCCTAGTTATTTGAACCTGTCACAAGATAGCTCCCAGGTAGCAATAATTGCATGCTCTTCTAGCATTTCTGGGAAAAAACGAATATCTACAGGATAATAGAACTTCCAAAATAGGGACCCACACATGTTCAATATAGCTGTGTGGGCCCTATATGCTAATATCAGAAGATGCAAATAATGTGTTCTGACTTTCTTAGCTGATTTTTTTATTATTAGACAGGCATAACAATGGCAATAATGACAAGTTGATTGACAACAGTCCTTTTGTATTGTGGGGTCCGTTAGATGTGGGACCCATGGGCGGAGACCTGGGCGGAGACTTGGGGGTGGGGGACGGAAAGACGCGGGATTTTTGACGGACGAGTGACTCATGAGTGTCGCCGAAAAATGTCCATCTTTTATCGGCCAAAATTTCTGACGACCTTTTTTAGTCATCCGACGAAATCTCGACGAAATTTTCTATTTTCGCCGACAAAAAAAGTTGATGCCTTTTTTTAGTCGTGACGCTCAACGATTGGGGGGACAAATGCATGGGCTGTCCCCCAACAACTTCATTGGGGGACCGTCCCCTGTCCCCCTATGTCTCCGCCCACGGTGGGACCTCTGTTCTGCCGAACGTGTTGAGCAAGTCGATCTTATAACATAATTAAGCTAATCCGATTCTGATTACAAAGGAATATTTCCTGTCATCTTCGTGAGTGTAGCCTAATAGTTTTGAAATCTTTGTTTTCTCTCTTTGCATCATTCAATAAATCGATCTGATATTTATATAATAGTGCCTCTTCAAGAGGCGCTCCCGGCCCAGGGTGAGCGAAAAAGCAGTCTTAGGTTAGGGTATACATGTTGCCTACGTCTATTTAAGCGGGTGGCCATTTTAATTCCTGTCTGTTGATTAAATAAACATGAAAAGAAAACTAGAATGTCTGATGAGTCATCGACTCATCAGTTGTTTTGTGTGCAGATTATTATAAAAGCTTAATAGGCCTAACTCTCTCAACAAATTAACATAGCCTACGGCTTTGGCCTGCGTCTCCATGTTTGGGAAATCTTTTAAATCGTCGACATCTAGCTAATTGTTCTTATGCGCCAACTCAGACACTATCTGTAGTATATATATATATATATATATATATATATATATATATAATTCGCAGTGTGATAATTGCAATTAAACAGTCTGGCAGCGAACTTTAAAATTTTGAGTCAGTCTAGCTGTTCGATAGGCTATTCATCGCTTTCTGCCTCTATAAATTTTATGGGTGCTGATGACCTTCTGAGTTTAAGATGAAGTCAATTAAATGCTGATCATAAATTAACACAAGAATTTTTTGTTAACAATTTTCTTCATTTTGTTCAGAAGTGAGTCAATACCTTAACTATAGGCCTACATCGTATTCGGACTGCTAGAACGAAGTCCTCAACAGTTAAATGCGCTTGACCCGACCAAAGTTCAACAATAAGCACTGTGTAAAGTAGGCTATGCTGCATAGGCGTAGCGACCGCCCTCCGTACCCTCCGACTCACCGACTGGAGGGGGCCCGGATGGAAGGGGGACCCCAAAAAGTGGCAAAAAAGTTAAGGTATAGCTAGGTAAGTGACATTTATTGACGCTATTGCACATGCCATGTCAGTTTTACTGATAAAACCGTGAAGTAAATACGGAATAGGCCTACATGTAGGCCTACACTGAGGTCTATACAATACAAACCCTGTATATTGCGTGAAATAAACACCGCGTTGCAGTTTCTGTATTGTAAGGGGCCTCACCAACCCGGACATAATGTCCGGAGGGGCGACGCTCTTTGTTGCTACGGCCCTGCAGGGCTATGCACCCACAATAGAGTTTGTTCAATGAATTAAGAATCTATAATTATATCACGTCAAGGCATCAAAGGTTGTGTAGTTTGTTCAAAACAGTTTTGATTCACCAAACGCATCCTAGAACAATATAAGACTTATAGATGTAGGCCATATATGCAGCTATGCTACATTTAACGGAAGGGAATGTCATTAGAAGTCTCCTGCGCGCACAATGTACAAAGTCTTCTGGAATCCTGTTAAATACGGTATTCGTTCATAAAGAAATATCTATCGACTACATCGAATGCATCTGGTACAAATTGATTGTCTCTTCCATTTAAACTGAGAGCACACTTCCTTTCGTCTGCGAACTAAACATACTCATATCCTCTGGCCATTTGAGACCTCAGCAGACATGCAATAGCGATAAACACCACCTGAAACAGTCAAAACGATTCATTGTAGTCACGTTTAGACAAAGAAAATATGCAAATGAGACCGTAAGGTCACCAGGGCTGGATTAAGAAATGTGGGGGCCCTGTTGGGAAAATTTGGGGGGGATATTCGGCCGAAAAATTCTGATGACCTTTTTTTAGTCGTTTGGTCGAAATTTCTTTAGAATAGCCTATGCAGATTTTCTCTGCCAAAATAGCTGACGACCTTTTTTTAGTCGTTTGGTCAAAATTTCCTCTGAATATACCAATAATTTTTTCTTTAAAAATTTTTCCGCATGTGTGGGGCCCCTAAGGTGTAGGGGTCCCTGTTCGGCCGAACATGTTGAAATGTTGAACATGCCTTAATCCGGCCCTGAAGGTCACAATGACTTAGGTACCGGGTACCCTAACACTCAAGAACAAAAAGGTAAGAAGTTATAAATAGGGACGAATCTGTTTGGATGCCTAGTGACTGTATGTCATCAGTTCTAATCCTAAACAATTTTAGACTATAATTAAGTTTAGCAAAGAAACTGCGTTCACACGATGTGTCAAATATGTCATATTCACCCAACGGTCATCCATCTTGCAGACATGCAGTAAGCCCATGAGTGGTCTCATTGCAATTATAGGCCTATTTAGCTTAAAATCTTAAAACGCTCTGCGTAATGATAATTGGTTTCAATTTAGAGAACTAACTGTACTTGGTGTTCTAGGCTCTAGCACATTTAGGTGAATAAGCTCCATGTTAATTAAATAGTTTGAGGTCAGGTGATGACCATAATAAGCTATCTTGCTATTGCTGTCACTTTTTGACCATCCTACCATGCATGTGCCTTGACATAGCGTCCTTTATGCACCTTTTTCAATACTGCAAGCGTTAGATGACTCAGTCATTATTGAGTTATCTCCTTTCAGTTCAATAACCATCACATCTCAGTTTGAGCCTTGCTAATTTCTTTTATATACAATGTTAAAGCCATCCACATATGGATAAAACTAAAAACATACGTGTATAGCAAGAGAGACATGTATAGAACTAGAGCAAAGCAGAGGAACAGAGGGACATGCGTAGACCTAGAGCAAGGCAGAGGAACAGAGAGACATGTATAGACTTAGAGAAAAGCAGAGGAACAGAGGGACATGCATAGACCTAGAGCAAAGCAGATGGACATGCATAGACCTAGAGCAAAGGAGAGGAACAGAGGGACATGCATAGACCTAGAGCAAAGCAGAGGAACAGAGGGACATGCGTAGACCTAGAGCAAGGCAGAGGGACATGCATAGATCTAGAGCAAAGGAGAGGAACAGAGGGACATGCATAGACCTAGAGCAAAGGAGAGGAACAGAGGGACATGCATAGACCTAGAGCAAAGCAGAGGAACAGAGGGACATGCGTAGACCTAGAGCAAGGCAGAGGGACATGCATAGACCTAGAGCAAAGGAGAGGAACAGAGGGACATGCATAGACCTAGAGCAAAGGAGAGGAACAGAGGGACATGCATAGACCTAGAGCAAAGCAGAGGAACAGAGGGACATGCGTAGACCTAGAGCAAGGCAGAGGGACATGCATAGACCTAGAGCAAAGGAGAGGAACAGAGGGACATGCATAGACCTAGAGCAAAGGAGAGGAACAGAGGGACATGCATAGACCTAGAGCAAAGGAGAGGAACAGAGGGACATGCATAGACCTAGAGCAAAGCAGAGGAACAGAGGGACATGCGTAGACCTAGAGCAAGGCAGAGGGACATGCATAGACCTAGAGCAAAGGAGAGGAACAGAGGGACATGCATAGACCTAGAGCAAAGGAGAGGAACAGAGGGACATGCATAGACCTAGAGCAAAGCAGAGGAACAGAGGGACATGCGTAGACCTAGAGCAAGGCAGAGGGACATGCATAGACCTAGAGCAAAGGAGAGGAACAGAGGGACATGCATAGACCTAGAGCAAAGGAGAGGAACAGAGGGACATGCATAGACCTAGAGCAAAGCAGAGGAACAGAGGGACATGCGTAGACCTAGAGCAAGGCAGAGGGACATGCATAGACCTAGAGCAAAGCAGAGGAACAGAGGGACATGCATAGACCTAGAGCAAAGCAGAGGAACAGAGGGACATGCGTAGACCGTATACCTGAATTAAGACAACTGCGATGACGACTCCTATCAAGATGCCGACGTACTTCTTGATCAACCCGTCAACCTTACTATCGCAACCCTGAAACAAATCAAATGCAACAATCGTTCACAATTAATGGGTCTATGCACCACATTCAAGCGTACAGGCTACATGGAATTGAACTCGATTAAACGCAAAACAACCTGGCTTTTAATTTTATAGTTCATGGAACTTTTATTTTAACTCCGAAGTGGTCCGATTGTCTTTCCGAAACCTGTTTAAAGCTCAGAATTTGTCAAAGACAAGTTGCATCAGTAAAAATCGTGCTCTAACAGAAACCCAAGGGCACCTCATTACAGACAGAAGCAATAGCCATGCATTGTACTAAAGACCGATTCTTGTCAGATCTGCACTTTTAAGTATGAAGTGTATACATGTAAGTCTACCTCTGTGTAGACATATTGGGAGCGTAACGGTTGTTCGGAATCATTTTTGTAGGCATATTCACGGCACAGTGTGACGTTCAAAGGTTGTCCTGTTGCGTTGACGGTGCAGCACGTCTCTGGCACCGTCTGAAAACAAAGACACAGAACAATGCGCTTCAGTAACGAACAACAACAGCAACAACGAAGCACCGTGCAATAATAAACAGCAATCTTCTAGGCTACATTAATTCCCTAACATGCGAGTTGATACATCTGTGACCGGGACTATCATTGATACAAAAAGGTTAATCTTAAGCAGACATTTGAACTGAGAAAAAACCATTTCTTTTAAATAACGATGTTCGACGATCTAAACATCATGCACACTGGCAGTGTCTGGCACAATGCCCTTATTGAGTCCATATACATGTACATGTAACTTATGGATTCCGTACGGGACTTGTATGAAACCCATTAATTTCAGGTCCCATCTAATGCCAATGGAAACGTTGGCAGGGCTCGTATCAAAAGACTAGCGTTGCCTTCAGATTTTAAGTAAATAAGTTCTTGGTTGACCAACCAGAACCAGAATATATATCGGGCCTACAGACTACTCTTGCTAAATATGTAAACTCTAAATAGCCTATAAATCGCAATCTCGATCGTCTTCTCGGGAATCCTAGAGAGTAGAGACCTGGAATAAAGCTTTAGTCAAAGCAAAATTGATTTACACGAAGGTCAGATTCGGCCACAGGTCAAGATTCAATGGCACAGATGACTATGGGCTATGTCCAATATTGTCTATGGTACGTGGTGTTAGGAATTTAAGCACTGAGAGCAAGCAGTAGGCGGTGGGAGGAAGATGACAAATGTCGATAGCCTACAGTTTGCGGAGAGGGATTTCGAGGATAGAGTTACCAAAATCGTTCAGCATTGATGAATCCATCGGATCAAACAAATGAATCGTGGATTTCTGACTGCAGCAGGAGCAGAGCATATATATGGATTCTAATTCAGGTTTTGAGGGTGGCAGCATGGCGGAGAAAGGTCATGGGTCATGGTTAGTCACCGTTAGTGAGACACGGTGAGTAAGTGACCGAACTCTTATCCTGCATCTACGTAGAATTCACCCCAGCTTGACCTCAACATGCATAATTATATTTATTATTGCACATTCAAAGTCTATGATAAGCTGGACTAATTCAAGTCATGATATCTGAATGTGGACACAATCCAAGTGAACCGTCATCAGACTAAGCTCTCATCCTCCTGTAGCATACACAGTTTTAATCATTATTGTTCTAAATCAATTCATTGGCTTAAAATGCATGAAGAAATAGAGTAATATTCCTGTCACTTGCCTACGACATAATCAAATCCGGGAATCCCTTCTACCAGCACCATTCATTTATAGTCCGATCAGTCCTCTACCACTCAGTATACAATGCGATGTACAATGCGATATACAATGCAATATACAATGCGATATACAATGCTATATACAATGCTATATACAATGCGATGTACAATGCGATATACAATGCGATGTACAATGCGATGTACAATGCGATACACGCCTACAATGCGATATGCAATGCAACTGCAAGTTGATATCGCCATTCTTACAAAACTCAGAAGTAGGCCTATCTATCTACACCATGACGGCGCAACTGCAATCATAGTTGATCTAAATGTACGGAGTCATTGAAACAGAGATAAACAGTAGGTCTACTGTAGTCGGATGTCAACATGGTAATCTGCGTGAGGTGGGTTAAACGATGAACGTACATGTATGTACATTGCGCTTAAGAGGCTACTTGTTGCGATGAACCAATAGCCTACATACGTACTCAACATATAGACTACAAGCATGCCGAATACTTATAATGGACCCATAATTAAATATAGGCCTAAGGTTGTATAATTACAAGCTTACATGTAGCCTATACATATCGGTAGGGCCTATACGCACCTAGATATTCAATTGCACTTATGCCTACCTGCTTAGTTTCGTTGTTCCATTTGCTGAACTCCCAATCTTTTGGTCCTTTCACAGTGACGCCACAACAGTGAAGCTAAAACAAAAGCAACAAAGTCTACTTTTACGTTGATAGGCCTAAGATGGATTTTTACGGTACTTACATATGTAGGCCTAAACTATATTATGTTCTCATTCAATATTGAAATCCAAAAGGCGGCTTATTACAGACGGGATCAATTATCGAGCACCGATTACCCATTGCAATATCGTGCAATTGCAATAGTAATTGCAGATTTATATAGCACCAATGAGAATTAGACTCATCAAAGGCGCCCCCACCAAATACAAAGAAAGCAAGAGTCTTTAATCGTAAATGGAAAAGAAGAAAAGAAAGAGAAGCCCAGATATCAGGGTGTTCTATGCATTAATTGAAAATGATAAACATTTGCATAAACTGGCCAATAAAGATATAGCCTAATTTTATTTGACTTACGTCTTTTTGAACAGTGTCGATAAAGATTGTTGAATCGGTTTTGTTTGGCTGACCGTACTGTTCGTTGACAATATTCAACATATGGTCGTCCAAAGTGTATATAATCTATCACAAAAAACAACAAAATAATTTTGTGGTTATGGTTACCAAAATGATTTTATAGCAAATTAATCATATAAATTATAGGCTGTTATGCCTCTACAATGAAGTTCTCCATCGCTCTGACATGCACCGCAGGTTTCTTCGTCCATTCCTATTTAAGGCGAACGCAATTCCAGTTGCTTACCTTGAAACAACTCTTTTCTATTGCACCAAGCCAAATTGTATTGGAGTTATAACTGTATGAAACGCCTCTGACAGTGCACCTCAAGATGGTTGTGCCAATGATCCTGCCCTCATCGATCCTCTGGAATTCTGCACAGTTCCTTTGACTTGACACAAGAGTTGAGCACGATTGATGACTTGCGCTTGACCGTGATAAGCGTGGAACGCGGTGGTGTACGCAGTATACAGACTGGGCTCGGTGCCTTAGAGCAGGAGGCCTCCAGGTTCGAATCCACCTCAAGGTGCCGCTTAGGGACCTCAAGCAAGTCCTTCACTCGCAATTGCTCGTGTGCTTCGGCGTGAAACCCTGATGCAGTGTCCGCGCTGCAGTCGGGACTCTGAAGCGCCTCTGAGTAGGGAGCTTGAAGGGGCGCTATAGCAAATGCGAGAAATAAAAAAGGCATGATAGGCCTACATATTGAATCTGAGTGTTATGAACCCATTCTGAATTGAGTGTTATGAACCCATTCCAAATTTTACTTAAGACTACAGAAAGTAGAAAATAGAATTTGCATACGATAACTTAGACTACAAAATTACAATCGCAATGATAAGATGACAGCAATGAATAGATGATTGTAGATCTCAAACACACTACCTTGGTATAAAACACACCAGCCAGAATCACGGCGATGATTTGTAGAATGAGCACCAATATCAGGATGATTGAATACTGTAAGAGAAGACAAAACGCGCATTTTAATGTCGGCCTCCAATTCATTATGTAAATAGAAGTCTTGCTAAATAATGGTGGTTTCATACAACCTGCATGTAGACTATAATACACCGTGATCATGACGAAGGGAGAAAACGTCCTTATCCGAATGTGTCTAAGAGTTTATAATTATTTGGGCATCAGGCCTGGGTTGAGAGCGCCTCTGAGTAGAGATCTTGAAGGGCGCTAGGTGAATTTATGTGATTGATTGAAAAGTTTGTTTCGAAGTTTCAGGACTGGATTTATGGATTTATCCGGTGGAGAAGGAGATCGTTCTGTTCACGTGAATGAGTCCATTTAAAACTGTCCGAACACAACGTTGCAGCTCATAAAGACTGAACCAGAACTGATACTCATACTACTACCTATGCAATCCTATGGTCAACCTCATCTATTCTGGAAGTTGCGATATTGCAGATATCATAGACATAGCGTATCGAGGTTAGTCCTTTCGTATCGTATCACGTCATATGATATCAATATGAACATATTATGCTATGTTATGTTACAATATATCTCATCATAACATCATAGCATATAATCATATAAATGTCATCATATCGAATCATGCGATATTTTGCTTTACCATTATCATATTATCCTATTATATTCTGCTATGTTATATTATACTTATGCTATTAATCATGTTGTATCGTGCTGCATGCACAAACTCATGACGGACGCATCATCTAAACCACAGACAACTTAAATCTAAGACTACATGTATGTACATGTAAACCCACTGGATGAATAATTGGAGGTTGAATTCAGCAAAAGTCACCTATAATAATTACAGGCACGTTTCGACTGAAGTCAAACCAGACAAAATTCACCCGATACACTCGACAACTATACTCTGCAGCACATGTGAATGGAAGAGATAATAATGTGCACGTATGCTGCAGTCCCACGTACAGTCCCTTAAACTTATCTGGAGAGGCAAGCATCTATAGCATGAAGTGACACCGACTTCACTTTCTCAGCCTCGGCATATCATGATATATAACGAGTGGCAAGTTCTCTCCTTCGCCATCTGCTCTTCTCATGGACATTTGCAGCTGTACTTTTTAATATAGCTTATTCGATTTATGAGGAGCAAGTGATGCAATCCTATGCCTTACGCCTTTCCCACTGATATTTTTGCTCCCCACCGGTCATTATAACCATAGGCTATTGTGCCACATGATGCTCAAACTGCTATTGCCTTTCAACTCCCCACACACATTGTTCCCTTCTGCATAGGCCTGTTTTACTATCTCGTTCTATGTATCACACGTTCATGCATGTCAGCTCCATAGTTTGCATGTCGCTGTAGGCCTATAATGGGCGGCAGTTTCGTCAGCTCATTTAAATAATAAAGTCTGTTATCTTTATACAATTATTAATAACTATTATTATTAGTTATTATTATTACTATTATGATTTATTATTAGCAGTTTCGTCAGCCTATTTAAATAACTATCTCTTTTATTTTCAGATATTTATCAGTAGGCCTAGGCCTATCCCTTTCTCTGTCTGTTATATAGGCTACCGTCGTTCTTTAAACCGCTCAGCTTATGCTCATATCCCATACGCTTACTTTTACTTTATAAAGTAAAAGTAGCAATTAATCACTGATGAGTTTGAAGCCTACATTCATTGTCCAGATGCATGTAGGTCTAGACCTAATGCGATTAAGCTGTCATCCTAATTGCAAGTAACTGAAATGAAAAGCAGACGATAAACCAGGAAGTTTAGTATCAGATTCGGCTTTTGCCAGTCATCTCCCTGTTCTTGTCGTTTTCTGCATCTGGATTCTCTGTCTGTCTCCATCTGTGTATACATGTACTTCCTTGTTCGTCAGTCAGCCCGTCCGCCCATACTTGTCTGTCTATCATGTTAGTAATCTGTCGCGTTTTTAACTGCAAACCTACAATAGGTCTACTAAATACTTGCGTAAATACGAGCCAGTGGTTGTATAAAACGATAAATGGACCGAGTGTTTTTTTTTATTAACAGCAGCTTATCTGTAGGTTCCCAGGGCTTGCAACAGCGGGGGGAGGGGAAGGGAAAAGATATTAGCTCAAAACCGAAATAGAATATGAATAAATATGCTGAAAAGCCTAAACCCAGTCAGTTCATTCTGACTTGACCATCGTTTCCAAAACCGTTTGATCTGACATTTTATGGAACTCCGACTTCATAAAACATATTGTGGTAGAATGCTGTAGAGTGTAGACTAGATCCTATGTGGGCCTACATTGAACAGTGCTCTGGGTATATGCACTTTCAATAATATAATTATATAAATATATACAATAAGTTATTTAAAGTGACATTTTTACACGGATATCTTATCTTCACTTCAGAATATGATATGTGATTTGTAACGTAACGACAAATTCCAACAAACCTTCTCTCCATACAGCATCCTCAAGGGCACTGGAGAAAGGGGCTCTAGCGGCTCTAGCCTACTCACTGAACCGTTATACTTTAAACTTAAGAGGGAAGGACGCATTTTCCGTGGTGGGTCCAGCTATCTGGAATGGCCTCCCTGCGGCTCTCCGTTCGCTTCCCCGTGACTCTGCTGTCTCTTTCTACCGTCTTCTCAAGACCTTTCTCTTTGACCAGGCCTGGATTGGGAGCGCCTCTGAGTAGAGATCTTGAAGGGGCGCTATATAAATTCATGTGATTGATTGATTGATTGACGCCATTTAGTGAAATACTCGCAGTATATTGCTCTGCATATCTTGAAACCAGTTAACAATCATGACCGTTGACTTAATTGGCTCCGTTTTCGTCACACTAAGTTTTACTGGTCATTCTGTCAATGCTTTCTGAAATGCATCCTAAGTGAGGTCGATCTGTCAGAATTTCTATCTGAATTTGACTCTATAGTGGAGAGTATTGGACAATGGACATGTCTTGCA
The DNA here is from genome assembly GCA_949752735.1 of Lumbricus terrestris. Lineage (NCBI taxonomy): Eukaryota > Metazoa > Annelida > Clitellata > Crassiclitellata > Lumbricidae > Lumbricus > Lumbricus terrestris. The sequence continues at coordinate 75,072,738 of OX457036.1, read as the reverse complement.
AAATGGTTGAATCAATGGAAACAGCCATCCATTTCTTTCAACACGGTGTTTCGCGTATTGCCTATAATAGCTGAATAGCAAATATTAAGCTCATCGGTTTGGCCTGAATTCGTTCTCAATGATGTTGATGTTGATGGTCGGCTGTGCAATAATAATTAAGCTACACCGAATCACCGATGCTTGCCGGTCTACAGCCTACACCATCATTAAACGACTACCGGTAATTATACAATAACACTTCTTAGGGCTTCTTAGGTCAACATCAGTCGACGAAAGCAAATACTTCTGGCATTAAATATTTTGGTAAATATTTTCAGTCAGTCACTTAATCAGTCAGTCAGTCAGTCAGCCAGTGTTCAATCCTAACATGCCTAGGCTATATAATGAATCTGATGACCTTTTTCTAGTCATATGCTACTTTTCTCTCTCTCGCCTTTCCCCGCTGCATTCATTGAAAGCTTGTTTAAACCTGATGGAGGGTCTCGTCCGGTGCAAATCTCTGATTGGGGGTGGGGGGCATGACCGCAAGGCCGAGCAAGGATTTTTTCGGAAGTGTTTTCCATACTTTTTGGGGGGCGAAACTTCCTGACATTTTTTCTTAGCCATCGTCTGCTTTTTCTTACCTTTTATGGCTCGTAATACGTTCACGGCGGTGCATAAACACTATTTTCTTCGACTTTCGACTACTTTCTACTCGACGTTGCATTACACTCTGTATATAGTTCTGACATCATGTGCTAGTAAATGCATTATTTCATATTTGCACTGTTTAATTTCGGGGGTTTTCAAACACCCAAAGCACCCCGATAGCTACGGCCTTGAATGACCGGAATCATTCCCCTGGATCCGCCCCTGTCTGTTTGTCAAGTGATGAACATCTGCAGCAGCTGTTGTCTGACTATACTTACGAAAGTGAGGCATCCGGTGTTTTCTCTGGCAGCAGCGCAGCATCCGACGATGGTGATGAAGATGATGATGAGACCGACGATGAGGATGACTCCAGCTGCGATGAGGATCATGTTAGCTGATGATCCAACTGGAATGAAGTATTCGTTGTGAAGAGCCTTCGCATCGACGACGAGGAAGATGCCGAAGCCAAGCAGAACGATGCCAATCAACTGCAACCAACAACAATTAACTCATCAATATAGCAATAATATCATTTTTACGACAATAATTATATGGCGCCGTAACACAGCTAGCCATCAGTGGCGGCGCTAGGGGGCTAAGCCCCCCCTATAAAAGGCAACCCGGGGGCTAAGCCCCCTAAAAAAGACCATCCGGTTTTTTACATGTAGGCCTAAAACTGAAATATTTCCACGATAAGCTCACTAAAACATACATGAGATTTCGACCGAATGACTAAAAAGGGTCGTCAGCAATTTTGGCGGATGAAATGAAAAATTTCCATGAGATTTCGCCCGGATGACTAAAAAAAAGGTCGTCAGAAATTTTGGCGCATGAAAATGGAAAATTTCCTTCCCGCGGATTCAGCCTCCAAAACTGAAATCCTGGCGCCGCCGCTGCTAGCCACACCGTTACATGGGCGCCTTGATTACAAGGCAGCTGTGCAAGTAATTCTGAATGGATAAGATAATTTAAGATAAGAAGATTTTTAATTGGCCAATTGCTGTACGCACTTTGATGTACAGACATGGTAATGAATGTGCAATAATATAATAAATGATGATGATATAGCAGCAACAACAACAACAACAATAACAACAACAACAAATATAGCGATATAAATAAAAATAGTAATTTGAAGAAGAAAAGGAGAAAGAGGAAGTGTGACACAATGATTGATTGGTTACCGTATATAGAATGGTCGGTTTGAGAGTACGGGTTCGATCCTCCCCCGAGGCGGTTAATATGTATGGACCTAGCTTAAGCAAGTGCTTCACTCACAACCGCCCTGCATTAAAAATGTATCTACGCCATCGATGTTTCGGTGTGTGGTCGTGTGTAGATTCATGAGCTGCATGTGGAAGGAAGTCATCCATCAAACTGCAGTTGCATTGTATCAATTCTGATATAATGAGGAAGAAGAGAACGAAGAAGAATGATATAAGAAGACGAATATGCCAATAAAGAAGCCGGAAGAAGAATATGATAAAACAGAAGAGTCTGAATAAGAGGCATCTGAAGAAGTTGAGGACGAAAACGAAACACAAAGTCTACGAAGAAGAAGAATCGCAAACCAACCCAGACACTCAGATTTATGGTAAATGTCAACTATCCATATAGCTCAACTCATCAGCCTCCACAGTGAGATCAATTTCTCTCTACTTGTGTCCATTTATCCAATGTCGGTGCTGACCTATAGAGTATAGGCCTATCAGTGCAAGAATTGTGGAAAAATAACTGGGGGGTTGGACCATTATACACTTGGAATTGGGGTGTGAAAAACAGACTTTACTATGGGGCTCTAAGAAAGACTGGGAGGTTGAAACCCCCAACCCCCCCTGGCAATTCTCACCCTGAGGCCTATGCTTCAATATAACCGGAACCGTATAATGACTACGGGTGTTAGAGGAGCAGATATCCTGGGATTTTCTGGACCATAGAATTTATACATTAAATCAGTGGGTTCAAAGTAGAGAACACCAATAACGATTGAGCCGTCACAATCACACATCCTAGGCTCTTAGTAAAGTTATAGAAAACCCTTGCTAAAACGCTTCTACAAAATTCATCAGTAGGCCTATAAGGATGAAGTAAGCCTATACTTGAATAAATTTTCGTAAACAATTCAGTGACCGTACAGCTATTGATACTGATGACAACACAACTCAATTGATAATGGAGTTAAGGTTAAAGCCATTGTTCTACAGAAGCTCCTCATGCAAAATGCCATTAAACGACAAAGTAGCCTACTTGATTTCTTTGAAATTAATTTTTTGTGAGCAGTTCAATTCTTCTGTTGACAAAAATTAATGAGTGAAACAAAGCAAGTGTAACACACTAATAGCCTGTAATAAGTTATTATTCGCTTGTTTTAAAACAGCATTTCATTCCACTATTGTTTATTACAAGTAAATTTTAACTGTTCGCTTGGAATGATGGCATGTAGGCTATACAAGACTTTAAATATAGCGCTCTATAATTATGATTATTAAGATTGCCAATAACTTTTGTTTTGTCTAATGGAAGAGTATTCATGGGATGGCGAAATAGGCCTACGCGCCAGGTTCCTCCTTAACAGCACATAATATGTAACTTATATTATTTTAAAGACAGCTTATAAAATGCACAAGCTGTCTTTAAATATCGTGGTTTGCAGCTCTCTCTGCGATATCTATTATACAAAGAGAAGACCACAAAAGAACCAGCGCACGAGTGCTCAAGGTGTGCAGCCATAGCCGCGTGGGGATTATGATCTGGCAAGCTGTTGAAGGGCGTCTATGTACTTTGAACCTGTCAAAGGACTCCCTGTTCATTCACGGCACAATGCTAAACCACAGCGCGTGATGTTCAACAGCAGGTCAACTAAACCGACAGATATTATGTTTATTTATACATGAACACTTGTGCGTATGCATATTTATTATATGCAATATAATATATTGTATGCATGTATCTGTGTGTGCGCGTGTGTGTGTGCGTGCGTGTGCAATGTGAGGCCTATAGCCAAGTGGTCTATGTGGCTCTTGTCAGCGTTTGCAAAGCCTAATCGTCCACTCAACTTATTAAGCGTGCATTTAATAATGGTAAAAATATCCTTTAGAGTTTAGACCAGCACATTTTTAGTTTGTGTCTAGATATTCATATAGAGCATTTTAGGCCTATAAGGATATAAGTAAAGTAGCCAACTGCTGCTCGCTCTAGTCTACTTACACATGTAGTGCCGATGTCATTAGAAAAATATACAACAACGGTTGGAACAATTATATAGTCTGACTGCAATGGTTCTGACTGATTTAATGATTGATTGATTGATTGATTGTTAATTTGCAGGTCGGCCTTTATTGTGCTTTCTGAAATGGCGCTAAATAAATTTAAATTGCATTTAATTATCCTATTCACTGAACCGTTTATCAAATCTTTGACTGATTATAGACATCAAGACTGATATGATACATTGATTTTTGACAAGCACAGATGGCTCAGCAGTTTTAGATGGTTTCGCAACTTCCTCTAAAGACGTTAGGCCTATATAACCTACTCACGCCTGCAACCACTCACGGCTCAGAGCCTCAGAATGCGTGAACAATTGCGGTAAAATTCACATAATGAATGTATTTGGGACAGACCGAAGGACACATCTCATTAGTAAACTAGTATGTGATGGAAAATGTTCTCCGGATGGATATTTAGGCTGAAAGCTGGAATACGAGCATAGATAAATAATGTGATATAGTTATAATTGGTTGTTTTGTCTCAAGTGCTTTGCTTCATTGGACCAGCCAACAGCCACAATACTTCAGTGTTATTCAGGATGTAGAGTGATATGAGATGGACCAATGTCCAAGTATGGGACGCACGTCAGCCGCCACTGGGCTGACTGAATCTGCAGATCTATGTAGGCTACTATGTCAGCATCTATAGCCATATATATATAGGCAAAAGTTTAAGCGAGAGGAAACTTTCGGGCCAGACCTTCACAGGCCCACATTATATCATCCTACTCAAAGTCATCTGATCACTTCTCTACCAACATATAAACATTAAACAAGCGTTTGCAGTGATCACTGGTGTTGTATATGTAAAGTGGGGGGGGGAGAACACCTCTGTATAGACGGATGCGAATATTGGATAAGAACAAGGAAACAGTAGCAATAACTGATTTAATTAATATCCTGGTAATTTGGAGGATATAAACAGCACATAGGCCTAAGCCTGTGGATTACACATGTATATATATATATATATTATAAAATTATAGTCTATATACCCGGTATATATAATTATTTAGGCTCAGGGCTTATATCCTGTGGACATAATATTTGCATGTAGGCCTATACTATACAAAACTGATGACATACTGTAGAATAAACAAAATAATGCCTTTATACTCCCATATATATAGGACCCACATTTCTGCGTGCGAGTGCGTTCACGGACACCAATTTGTTTTGTTTCGAATTAAATATGGACTGATTTCTTCCTGGTTTTCTCCAGGCTGGCCCATGACATTCGATACAATTCTGCGTAAAATGTTTATGACTACATAGGCCTTCCGCCTACGTGTAACCAATAGTCCTTTTGTGTATTTACAGCCTATAAACCCCATAGTGCCCAGAGCCCCATAGGCCTACTCAACAATCACGCAGTCATGTTATTTTTAAGTAATAAGGAATTTAAATCGAATTCGCTTCAAATTTGCAATTATGATGGGAAAGTTCTGGTGTTATTCAATGTTCGCAATCGACTTTTATCCATCTCTATTTTTTCATATTATAATTATTTTCATGCCATCAATTCTAGGCCTATACTTTGGAGTGCTACTTATTGAGAGGTCACTGATGCAGGCGGTGCACTCAAAGTGAATAGGCCTATAGAAAAAATAAATAAGTCTAGGCTACAGTATATCAATATTCATTCTCCGTTATAATGGCGATATATAATTGAATCATTGATTACATAAGTCTTGTATAGTCGACTTTGACATGTCATAGAGGTCTAATCATCTGGTTTAGGCCTACCGTTGTAGGCCTACAGCATAATTCATTAGCTAGCACTCATAAGACCAGATGTAAAGACCAGAAACATCATTAACTTTAACTTACGAGTAGGCCTGTATATTTAGCTGTGATGCTTATTTTTCTACACTTACCCCGAAGACGAAATTGATCAGTAGAATGACTAGTTTGGCACATTTCGCTCCACATCCAGTTTCCGCCATCTTTGTTTTTGATCTTTTCAGTATAGTGAAGCAGATATAATCTTCTCAGTGCGTCTTCTCAATATCTTCGCTGCGTCTTCTCAACGTCTACAACTGAAGACTAAACTGACGAAACTCTCTTCTTCAGCAAGAACTAAACGCGTTCGTTCTACTCGTTCTCACGTGATTTTGCGATGTATAGGCCTACACTCTGCAATTCGTTGGCCCAATCCTCCAAAATAGAAAATGACAAAGATTTAGCGTCAACTTCAAACAGTTCGTCACACTCAGCCGGATCTAGTTTTGTCTGCAGCCGTTAGATGGCTCGCTATGTATACGAGAGCTAGACCTGTCTGGCTGAACGGTACTTGTACTTGTCGAAGCATTGTGACAATGAGTCACGTCGCTTTTTCGATTGGTTAATTGAGCCACACTGAGTATAATAACTTCAAACTAACTGGGGCAGATACTCCGAGCTAATCAGTGATGAAAAGCCACTTGCCCAGAATGACGCAGACCAATAATTGTAATGTAAATAGAAACTTCTATCGCGCCTGTGAATAATAATGCAGAAGGTAGCCCGGGAAAATGGACACCTGTTTTTTAACTACTATAGGCCTATACTTCTCAGTTGTTAATAAATTTCGTCGCACTAAAGCAGTAATTATATACAGTGTGAGAATTGTGGAAAAATAACTGGGGGGGTTGGACCATTATCCACTTGGAATTGGGGTGTAAAAAACATACTTTAACATGGGGCTCCAAGAAAGACTGGGGGGGTCGAAACCCCCCAACCCCCCCGGCAATTCTCACCCTGATTATATACAAAGCGAAACTAATAAACTCACATAATATATAAAGTTTATAAACCCTTGAAAAAACCCATGTTCTCAATTTCCTGTATTTTCAAGCTCTTGCTAAAAATGTAGACCTTCGAACTGCAGCACGCTTGGTTGGTGGCATCTCCCGGTTTGCTCACGTATCTGCCTTCATGAGGGACGACCTTCACTGGCTCCCACTGCAGCAACGCATTGCTTATAGAGTTTCGTCTATAGCTTGGCGCTGCATTCTGTCTCAAGCTCCATCCTACCTATGTGAGCTTTTTACTCCATGCAGTCTCGGTTTCTCTGGGCCGTCGTTCGCTGCGGTCAGCTGCCCGCGGTGACTATCTTGTCCCTTTTTGTCGTACCGCTACTATGCAGCGAAGAGCATTTTCCGTGGTGGGTCCAGCTATCTGGAATGGCCTCCCTGCGGCTCTCCGTTCGCTTCCCCGCGACTCTGCTGGCTCTTTCTACCGTCTTCTCAAGACCTTTCTCTTTGACCAGGCCTGGGTTGGGAGCGCCTCTGAGTAGAGATCTTGAAGGGGCGCTATATAAATTTATGTGATTGATTGATTGATTATCGTGATCAGTGTGTTTTGCTACCATGCAAAATGTCTGCGGGTGCCCATGCAGCCTTCACGCATGAGCACTAAGGTCTTTAATCCGCATATATGTATACATATACAATTATACATGTATCTGTATGCATATTATATATAATATAATATATGGTATATATATATATATTTATATAAAAATGTATGGCATGTATATATTGACCAAAGATTATAGGCCTACAGAGTGTGCGTATGTAGGCCTAGGCCTATGTAAATTCTTGCTTGTGTATCATCAACGGAGTCGTCTGCACATGAAATTCAATCATGTGGCAATCACTGACCAGTGATCATGTGACACTCAAGTCAGTCAATCAAATATTTATATTAGCCTGTCGTTGTGACTGCGGGTCTAATGTGCTATATATATACACTATATATATATAATAATAGACTTAGGTTTATAGGCTATCACTTCCTCCATTGCTATAGAAAGCGAAGAAAGTTTAAACGAAAAGGGAAAAGAAGACTCAAGTGCTTATGTCGTCACTGTTATCACATGACTTTGCAATAACTTAGTAGACTTGATTCCTTGATGTGTTGTCATTATTGCATCCGCGTGTGTATGCGTAATTGTAAGACTGTATAACCCGATGGGAAAGCCAAGGTGCTGCTTTACATGTAATGAGCAGAACACTCAACTCACTCACGATTCACGAACAGGTCAGAAGTGTTGTCTAGAGACATCAAGAGATATTCATAGGGTCTTTTTTGGTCCACCCTGCACGTGCGTGTACTGCAGGGTCTGGCCGGTGGATTGAGATATAATTTTTTAGTATAATTTGGTCACGCGAAGGCGAAGCTGCCTGAGGAATTGAACTTTAACCATAAGATTATATCTTTGCTAATCCAAAGCAGCATGGAATAAATTCTGGTCAGTGACAGCGCCTTATTAACCCAAACGTGTGCTGCACTGCAGATAATATATAATCTCTTTTTGCCTGACCCTTTTATCTACTGCCACTCTCACATGCAGTTGAAGACTTTTAGCCAGCCGATTTCAACCATCACAGTTATCACAATCGTTTGTTCATTCATTCATTCATTCATTCATTCATTCATTCATTCATTCATTCATTCATTCATTCATTCATTCATTCAGTCAGTCAGTCAGTCAGTCAGTCTACTCAGTCAGTCAGTCAGTCAGTCATTCATTCGTTCATTCATTCATTCATTCATTCAGTCAGTCAGTCAGTCAGTCAGTCAGTCATTCATTCGTTCATTCATTCATTCAGTCTACTCAGTCAGTCATTCGTTCATTCATTCATTCAGTCAGTCAGTCAGTCAGTCAGTCAGTCATTTATTCGTCCATTTATTCATTCATGCATTCGTTCCTTCATTCATTCATTCAGTCATTCATTCGTTCATTCATTCATTCATTCATTCATTCATTCGTTCATTCATTGGTTCAGTCATTCATTCGTTCATTCATTCAGTCAGTGAGTCAGTCAGTCATGAATTCGTCCATTCATTCATTTGGCCAGTCAGTCATTCGTTTGTTCGTTCGTTCGTTCGTTCGTTCTGTCTTTCATTCATTCAGACAGAAAGTCAGACAGCCATACAACACAGACAACGACGACCAATTCTGACGCAATTCTCGTTTTATGTTGGCGCCTTAGAATCTTAGAGTTTTCGACTAGAATCACATTAGTATGCAGTACTTTAGCTATAATTAATCATCGTAATTATGCAATTAGCAAATACACGATCGTATGACAACATATGATTGCTGCAGAGTCATGGAAAACATAATATATATGAAACCAACAATTATTAAGGCGACTATCATTGTCTCAATGTCTCATTGTTCGTGGCTCAGATTAAAAGTGATTGACTGTCATTTGAACAATGAATTTCCAAATGAGGTTTGGATTTGGGAAACCGATCTCCAACCGCTTCCAGATTAAAGTTGGAATAGGAGTTGAGTGCGCCTTTTGGACACAAACGAGGTTGTTGTTGGTCTCCAATCATTACTCCTGCGTCTCTTGTACAGAAGTCGAGAAGTGGGGTGTGTTTGTTCTCCAATTCAAGGATGGGAAACACCACATCAAGAGTGTCTATAATTTGGGTGTAAGCTACACACCTAATAAGGAGTCATAAATTACGCAGCAATGTTATTCCGATCATAACATCTTGATTATGATGCAGAGCAATGAAGTAATTATAAACCTACAGTAGTAGACCTAGGCCATTAATATTATAATAGGTAGCACGTGAATGTTATTAGATATAGTAGGCCTATGCAGTATGCACTGTATGCAGCCCTTTCACTTCGCTTATGCTTTCGAGAAACTGCTGCTGCTGCTGATGATGATGACTACAACGACGACGATGATGACGATGAGGATGGTGAACACCGCTCCAGTGCCACGGTCACGACTAACAACAGCACCATCGCAGATTTCATCATAATCTTCATCATCATCATCATCATCATCATCATCATCATCATCATCATCATCATCATCATCATCATCATCATCTTCATCATCATCATCATCATCATCATCATCATCATCATCATCATCACCACCACCACCATGAAATTCAAGATCAATCATATCTGACAGCATCATCATTAATTAATTACCAGTTGGGTAGTTTGACAAAGGTAAACATCAGTAATAAAAGACCTTTCCTTGAAAATTCATCAAGTTTTTAATCAACCACTTGTTTCATCCATCCATCCGCCATGAGCGTCAAACAGCTGCAACTTCGTTTTCTCAGACTCGTAATTCTGATTTGACCTCGACTCTATAGTATGGCTGCATTACTCAGTCTCATGTAATATTAGAAGACTGCGAAATACTTATTAATATAGGTCTATATACTTAATCCGATCACAAGTAAACGTTGGGCGGCATCTCTTGCAAGTGGACAGGTGGGTCTAACATGGACGACTTCACTGGCCATAAAGATTGATGCCGGTGATCCGTTGGTCGTCCACTCTTAATCCAATCATCCATAAATCATATTGATCGAATGATGATCATGAATTGTTAGACAGCGACTGGAGTTCTTGGTCCGCTGGAGATTTTCCGCGTGTGCTTCATCTTTATAGTTGAAACCTTGAAACACGTGGAACCTATCCACAGAGAAATTGAAATGAGACGAAATCTCGCCTCCGTACATGTGACCGGTTGATGGCCGTATACGTTTATAGATCAAAATTGAGGTCTTCGTTAAAATCTAATTACTTCTTGGGGGTCTGACGCCTGTAGATGCCCAACCAACCTTGAAGCCGTGCTAATTTGTTTTGCATAAAATACTTACTTAGTATATTTACCTATTTGTACCTCACGTTCATGTCTGCTCATCAGGCAACGCATTCCTCTACTCGTCTTTGTCTATCGTCAGCTCCTTGGTCTCATCCCACGACATCTTCTTGAATCTCAGGTCGTTTCTGTTGATCTCTGACCAGTTTTCTGTGGTATTCCTCCCCTCATTCTGCTCCAGAATTCCAGGACATCACTTTTTTTACTCTTCAATATTCATTCATGCGCAAACATGCCACGATTGCCACGTCAATTATCTACAGATCTCTGATGATGATACTTTCTCTATCTTCATGCACATATGTACCTTCCCCTCTCTTGCAGTCCTGCTTATTTTGTCGCACCTAATTGATATATGTGTCGAATTCTTATCAGCCACTTTATGATTTGCTGCCTCAGTGTGAGAATTGTGGAAAAATAACTGGGGTTGAACTATGATCCACTTGGAATTGGGGATTTGGGGTGTGAAAACAGACTTTACTATGGGGCTTCAAGAAAGAATGGTGGGTTGAAACCTCCAGCCCACGGCTATTCTCACCCAGTGCTGCCTAATATATAGCATAAGTTGCATAACCTAGTATTTTCCTTTTTGACCACGTCACTTGGAATGCATAATTGAATTTTGCAACAAAGTCCTAAACAAACTGGGAAATTTATAGAAAGTGCCTATGGGCGAAGCACGTTCCCGTGTTCCTTGCAATGTATACACAGGTCCACACTAAGGTGATTTGAGAATGACGTTTTTTATTAAGCTGAAATCAAATGGTGCTGTATTACGCCACGCGAAAGGTGAAAAATATTCAAAATTATTTAAACAGCCTTTGTTGTCATAAGACGCCGTTAAAATGGGCAACAACCCAATAACAACATTACTAGGCGACCCAGGGGCTTCTATCCCTATACATGGCGGGCGCAGCTTGCGCCCAGTGAAAAATAGGGGGGGGAATCAGAAGACAGCCAAAATTCACGTCGGTTGGGGGGGAAGGTCGGACATGGAGGGCAGCGTTCAATGTAGGCATCACTAGGAGGAAGATCCCCCCAGAAAATACTTCCCTTCCATATAAATTTGGACAAAATGGTAGGCCTAAAAGCTTTTAGCAAAATGTATACACTTTATACACTTTGAGTTTTTAGTTAGGTTACTATATATCTGCATTTTTGAATTACATGAACTGCTATAACAGCTATAATATACCATAATAAAAAATTCCAATTACATGATTATAGTTATGTTTTTACTATTTTAATAAATAATACAATCATATTAAAATTTGAAAAAATAATATTAATACAAATACTATTTTGCACAACAAAATGGCTTCTCTCCAATGTTATCTTTCAAATTTCAGACAGTCAAATTTGGTCCTTGAACACTTAGTAAAACAACATCATTATTACGTGGGCTTACAATGTAGGCCCCTAGGCCCTTTATTGTTTTTTTTATTGTATTGCAATGTGCTCTAAAAATTTACGTAACGCCTCGTGAGCGCAGACTGATCAGAGGCGCAAAACATATCGCTGCCCAATTTTGGCACCAATTGAAATAGTAGAGTAATTTTGCTAAGAGGACAGCTTAAAATGCTGATATTGCAATGTGGAAATCGCAAAAATTTCTTATGGGGAGGGGCACATTCCCTCGGTCCCTTCTCGGCGCTACACATGCTTCGGCGATCGTCTGCTGGATGCTCGTTTGTCCCCCCTGCAAACAAACCTTCATTCCCACACTAGAGGAGGGCATGCGCTAGATTACATTATATTGCATACATAGAGGAAGGCCGGTTCAGAAAAGGGGGGGAAGAAGATGGATTGCGCCCGGTTGTTTAGGGGGATAGAAGACCCTGAGGCGAACTATAATGTTATAGCAAACATGCTGTTGTTGTTGCTGCTGCTGCTGCTGCTGCTGCTGCCGATGATGAACACCCTACCACTACAATACCATCATAGAGGTAGCATGGTATAATTGGAATTAGCCTACAACGGAAAGCAGCTCTAGTGCGCGCAAAGTCACACAGAAAGACGAATAGTAAGTAGGTCTATAGGCGCAGTGGTTAAAGTGGTTTGGGCGAGCAGTGGGAACGCTAAATATGAGCAGTGGGAACGCCGATGAAGAATTTTATTGACATGGATGTGTTTTAGAGTTCCATCAAGATGAGCAGTGAGAACGCAAGCCAAGAATTTCGAGAGCAGCGGGAACGACGTTCCCACGCGTTCCCACCCACTTTAAACCCTGTATATGCGGTTATACCAGTGTGAGAATTGTGGAAAAATATCGGGGGAAGGGGGTTGGACTATTATCCACTTGGAATTGGGATGTGAAAGCAGACTTTACTATGGGACTGTAAGAAAGATTGGGGAGGTTGAAGCCCCAAACCCCTGGTAATTCTCATCCTGGGTAACCGTTAGCGTTATTTGTGTTAAGTTCCGTTATGGTAGAGGGGTATGGAGCTATTTGTGTTCTGTGCAATTGTCCTCCAGAAGGAGCTGACACCTAGCGATTCAAACGACGACACACGATTGAAACAGTGTTATGTAATCTATTGTAGACAATGTAGAGGCGCAAAGTCCACCTTTCGGTTACATGCATTTTAATGGCTATTAATTATTGAACTTCAGTTGTATTTCAGTAAGTAGTTTAATTTGTTTCGTTCTCGTTTATCCTGACAGTCGTTCAGATAGTCAATTAACTTAAGCAGCCAAGTGGTCTAATCAGGTCTTCAAAACGAAGGGTGTGAGAGTGAAGAGTGCTTTATCCATACTAGTTTGAGAATTATTGTGGAAAAATAACTTGGAAATATGATCCACTTGGAATTTGGGTGTAAAAGACAGACTTTACTTTGAGGCTCTGAGAAAAGACAGGGTTTCAACCCCCGAAACCTCTGGTAATTCTCACCCTGATCTATAGCCTAGACCTACCGAAAGTAAATGCGATGAAGGATAATAAGCGAATAATATAATTACTGTGTTTGCTATAGGCCTACTATAGCCTTATTAGGCCTAATTTGTTAAGACCTCATCTGCTCTTAGGTTTTCAACGCAATTTCACAGGTTAATCAGATAAAGCAGAAAAAACGTCGAAGATGTAGGAGGAGACGTTATTCACGAAATTCTCTCTCATTAAATCCGTATCTTGGTTTGAGCGAATGTCATTCACAAGCCAAAAGCTTTCCTTCAATTCTAAACGCACGACTCATTCTGACTCATTCTGACTCATTCTGACTCATTCTGACTCATTCTGACTCATTCTGACTCATTCTGACTCATTCTGACTCATTCGTCGACGTCACGCAAATCAACTCATTTTTCACACATAACATCGAATGATGTCATCCATCAATGTTCGCTGCGACGGCATGCTGCAGCTATCTCGTCACGGATGACTGGTCCCTGTCCGGATATTCCAGTCCGCAGCTCACCATTATCTCTTCTAATTAGAGTAAATCGAGTGTGACGGATTGTTGGTCATTGGTAATCCAGGCTGGTCCTTCCACGACCTTTCCCCGGCCATGGACGCCTGGAGCGAATCCGGTTGGAAAGGAAATAAATCTGGAGCATGCTAATGGTCGTCTGCCGCCGCTGGAGTTCGGCTTCCGTTCCTGTCAGGTAGACGGGGATCCACGTGCCACCGCCACAGCAGACATGGAGAATCTAATAACGGAGGAGTCGTCTGTATACCATGTATCGTATACCATGGGGAGTGGATTGCTTTAGAATGACTTCGTTTAGTTGGACCAAGTACACCTGAAATTGAGTTGGGTCTCAACGAAGATAAATGGAAACTGTAGGTTAAGTCGTCTTCTAAAAAGAAATACGAAAAATTACGGAGTAGACTATAGCCTATTCTATCAAGCACTGTAGCACAATAGATTCTGTGCAATGCAGCAATAGAACATGCAACAAAGCAGTAATGATCTCAGCATCTTTTGCGCTTGGAGGACAGTCCGTTGCTTAGAGCAACCTAATAAGCTATGGTGTAGCACAAGATCCCAAAGGATCCTGTGATAGACAAAGCGTAGTCAGGAAAAAGATATAGATAGACCTAGGCCTACTAATGGGTCTATGATAGTATAGTTGCACAGTCTGGTGATTTCAGTTATAGCCTAGGCCTACATGTGAGAATTTTAAATGAATTCATTAGGTCTAACACTTTAATGACGAGAGTGTTCGCATAAAACTAAAAGCGTCTTGGAAACTAATGAAACTCGTCTTTAAAATGCAGAAGGTCTTTGTAGTGGGTGTAGGACATTAGCCCCCGGACAAAAGCCCCGGACATTAGCCCCCCGGACAAGAGCCCCCGATTTTACCTAGGACATTAGCCCCCGGATAAAAGCTCCCCTTCGTGCAAATCATGGAATAGTGCCGTACTTGTCACTGGCGTTCACATGCAAACGAAAGTTCTTAGAGTCATTTAGATCCTGATTGCGTCAGTAGGCCTAAATTTATAGACATAGATTCGAAATGATAGGGCCTATACAGTCTATTTGTTTTAGTGTGCTACAATAAAGGCTTGTTAACATCAGTTAGGCTACGTCTCAGCTTCGTAGGCTTTTTAGTGTCGTTTCAATTCAAAATTAGATTCAATACATTAGAGAAATGAACGAATGGGAATCCTATACAGTAGGTCGGCCTACTTGTTAGTGTCAGTTTGGCTACAACGAAGGTTTGTTAAAGTCAGTTAGGCATTAAACTTTTATCTATATTTCACAAACTTTGGACTTAGAATTTCTTACATTTATGTCGTTCTACAATTGATGCCTTTAAATGTTTTACAATGTGCATAATAAACCTTCAATTAACTTTGCATATTCTTACAGTGTTAAACTAATGTGCAATGTGGCCTAACATAACTTAGGTCCATTGCTACATTTTGTGCATCATTTTTAGGTAATGATATCATAGACTGGGGGGCTAATGTCCTACCTCGAGGGTTTTTGTCCGGGGGCTAATGTCCGGGAGAGCTAATGTCCGGGTGGGCTTTTGTCCGGGGGGGGCTAATGTTCGTTCCCACTTTGTAGTTATGGAGGCTTCTAAACCTAAACAGAATTGTCACGAAAACGTTGTTCTATACATATAGGCTAACTGAGAACCACATTATAAGATTGATTGTCGTATTATGGTTCTTCAAAGGTTTTACACTTTCCCTGCACATTGCACAAACGCTTTTCGTAATCGAATTTACTTTTTGTCCTATACTCTAAGAGTAGTTTAATCGGCTAAAACGGCATTTGCAGATTCGAATGAGAGCCGATAAGAGCCTAAAAAATCGATCGTCTATGGCTAAGCCTATACGTTTCCAGTATGTAGGCTAGCTATAACCTAAGCTTAGTCATCGAAATTGGGCGATTATTGACAACAATAACAACTGAGCGACATTCGAGGAACACTGGACGTCCTGTCGTGTGATGGAGGCGGTCGATAGTAGGCTATCTGTCCCTCCCTCAATGATGGTAGGCTACACTCCAGTTAATCGTGATTGTTTATTTGCCACCGAGCTGTGCTCAAAGTATAGATCTCTTATCAATGGCTGCATTGACCACCGCACCGATCTCTGCGCTGCCCGACCTCTTGCTTTGAGTAGACCGGAAGTGATGTTCTTCGTCGTGACATCATGGCGGCGTCGTCGTCGTCGCTGTTCGACGATTGAGCGCCGATCGTTCCCGTTTTGTTTGTATTTCTCTGGACTGATTATTTAATTTTCCGCCTGTGGAACGATGGGACGATGGCGCTTCGTCGTGAAGCGATCAATTCAGGAAGATGATCGATCGATCGACTGAGACTCGATATCGACGCACAAGCAAACGATGCATTGTCGTCCGAGTCTGCAATGGCAACAACTAAATCGCACAGTGTGTGATAAGAATCAGGACTCGCCGTTACTTTCGCCTCAACGATTCGGCGCATTTGCTTTACAAGGGTTTATGCTGAAGTGTTACCAACGTTCCCATTCAACGCCTTCCATGATGATGATGATGATGATGATGATGATGATGATGATGATGATGATGATGATGATGATGATGATGATGATGATGATGATGATGATGATGATGATGATGATGATGATGATGATGATGATGGTGATGGTGATGGTGATGGTGATGGTGATGACGATGACGATGACGATGATGACGATGATGACGGCGACGGCGATGACGATGATGGTACCAATTAAGACGCCAAATCGTCGCCAATAATAATCATCGTAATAAGATATTTATGAATGATATATTAAAAATTATAGTTATGAATCTTCTTTTCTGTTTTACCGTCTCTGCAGCGTGATAGCCATGCAACGCTGAAGTGCAATTGCTTCGCTTGACACTTTTTATCGATGTAGACAAAATGACGATAGAAAAATTTAAGATAGAAAAATTATAATGATTGCAATTTTAGTGACGGGGTAAGACAGAAATAACAAAAATGAGACAAAAGATAACGGGAACGCCAGGAAAAACCCTAGCCTGGCTAACCCTATAATAGTGATGGGTAGCCTACTCTAATCTCTAATACGCTCGTGACCACATGAGTTTGAACTGCCCATAAAAGACGACTTTAATTTCATCTCTCGAGTACTTTTTAGGACTGTTTGCAATGTTAGCTCTAGGAACCAGTAGGCCTAAACAAATTTTCCTAGGTTCCCAACCTTGAATTTTGCAGAATCTGTTAGGCCTATAGTTTAGTACATTATTCTTTTACCTTCTTCATGTAGTAAATTGCGATCTATGAGCTTAATTTTCTTGAATATACGAAATATATACCCGGCTGTTTAAGACTACACATGGTCGACCTCACCCAATGCAATAGTATCTTTCAATTGTCAAAGGCGATGGAGATAGAATTCTGTGTGAGTCGTCTTGTCAGAGTCTGTAGGTCGCTATCGCATCAGTTGAAACCAGTTGAGTGCATCGAAGCACATCGCCCTCGGAGTGTCGTTCCGTACTCACGGCATCCATTCCGGATCACTGATGCGTGAAGTAAATATATCGGATGATAGCTGCGGTTCCAGACAGTAGACACGGTCTTTAAATTCGACCACGCGAATCCGAAAGCTATTGACCGAGACGGAGTGGAAATTGGCTGACTGGAAATTGAGAGGTCGACTGAGTAGAGGAATAAAGACGGTTAAGTGTGCGCCAATAACTTAAGACCAGAAGAACCTCTGCAATGGGCCAGTGGATTTATTAGGCTCATTTACACGAAAGCATGTCTCTAGATTTGATTGATTTTGCTATCTCAAATAGCTGATGGCTTTAGTGTAAGAATATCCTATATATAGCCCGTCTTGAGAATAATAGAACTATAGACCCAATTGATTATATTCGGTCCTATATATCATCTGATATTTATTTCGCGTATAGGCCTGTATACGACTCGCTAGGCCTATAATAAATTTTAGAATGCGATATTGGTTTAATAGAACGCTGGTCTAGGCCTGCTTGAATTTCGGAAAGTAGATAGTCATCAATCCCATTAGATAGGCCTACTCGTGAGAGATTATTACCGTAGTAACTGGATCTGAAATGCACAGTTGCTATAGTAATAAGAAATAGACTGTTGCCTTTAGTCCTTATTACAGTATATGCTGGTTCATATTTTAAAACAGATAAACTGTTTAAAACACGTTTCTAAGCATATTATCTTCTTTCAAACATATTTCAGTTTCAAATGACTCATTTTAAGTGCAATACATGTATATTCACCTGTTAGGCATGCAGTAGAGGATCCTGCCTCACTAAGAGTTCTAATCAAACATCCAAACCTTGCAGAAATCTGATGGTTATGGTTTATTATGGTGTTATGGTTTATTATGGTGTTATGATATAATGGTTTATTAGAAGTACTAAGCTGACACAGACGCAACTTAAACAGACAATAAATTCGGTTCATGGCATTTACGGAAACTGTCGCAACGCAGGGATAAAATAACTTATGTAATTAGTAGACAAGCGTGTGCTTATACAGAATACGTGAGATGAATTTTCGACGATCTTTACTAGGCAATGGGTGTCCTATATATAATCCTCTACTGAAAGTGGAGGGAATAAATACCAGAGGACATGATTAGGATAATTGTTAATGTCTTTCAAAGTCTGTCATCAGACACTTCAGCCAATTGAGTTACGCTTGACTCAGGTCTCAGGCAAGCAATGACAGTGGATCATTCGCTTCACGAAGCGGCTATTTTTTGCGACTCCTTTTGCTCGAAAAGCTCCACGAAACTAGGGACGGTGGGGAGGCATAGCCTAGAGTCCTAGACGATGTGCACAGGCGCTGTGGTCAGTATTATAATTTGGCGCTACAAAACTGAAGGTTTCGCATCTGCTGTGATTACTAATTTGCATACCACGATTTAACGAAATTCGTACACAATTCAGTCCATTTAATATACAAAAAACCCTGAAAATGTACATTGCAGAATAATCTCAGAAAGACAACATTATCTCGTCATTCGCTTCACGTCATCCAAACTCAGTGTTTAGTCGGTCGTACATCACTGATCCGATCATCGAACCGGATCAGATACTGGTTCAGTGAATCGAATCGGTTCAATGTATATGCCGCCAGTTCCTTCCTTGACGCGACCATTGATCCGTGAAAACGTTTCCAGTCCGAACAGTGTTCCGTCTGATGGGATTCTTTCGATGTATTATAGACTATGACGACGACGACGACGATAATTGATTCGGATGAACCAGAGAAACGTGACTTAGGATCCACCGCTCCTTCATGCAGCCACAAGCAATTCGTCTTCATAAACTCCGAATTTAAAATGCGCTACTCAAAGGCTAAGCGCATAGCATCCGGAAATCGTGGAGCGCTGCGTCGCGTCAGATAGGTTGTGACTGGTTGTCCAGAGATTTGAAGTGAAGAGCAAAAATCATGGCATGCAGGGACAGAAAGCATCAAAAGCGGGTTGCTTCTATTATTCTATTATATAGGGTGATAGAAAGAAAGAAATATAGTTGGACGCTTTTATCAGCCATTTGTAGGCCTACAATTGATGACTTTATATTGAAAAAGTGAAATTTGGGTCACATGATATATATATATATATAATATATATAACATCATAGTTTATAAATTTCTTAAAGTTTCTTGAAACGCATTGGGCTGCAAAGACATACATGTGGGTATACACTACTATGCTATAGCGTAAGGCATGGTAATGGAAACTGAGGCTGAGCACAGCTTTATGCTAATCCAATTTATATGACCAGACACCGAATGACATCTCAGCTGTGTCCATCGAAGTCTCTCAAATTGTTTTTTTGAAGAGCATTATGCTGCAAGAACTATATACTGACTTACTGACTAAGCAAGGTATTGGAAATTGAGACTGCAGAGCACAGCTCTATATATTATAGGCTACATGTAGCTAATCCAATTTATTGTTTCTATCCAACGGACTCTTTCTTCCCCTCTCTCCCCTCTCTTTCTCTCTCTTTCTCCCCCTCTCTGTCTCTGTCTCTGTCTGTCTGTCTGTCTGTCTGTCTGTCTCTCTCTCTCTCTGTCTCTGTTTCTCCCCTCTCTCTCTTTCTCTCTGTCTCGCTCCCCCTCCATCTCTCTCTCCACCTCTCTCTCTTTCTCTCTCTCTCTCTCTCTCTCTCTCTCTCTCCTCTCTCTCTGTCTCGCTCTCCCTCGTTCCCTCCCTCTCTCCCCCTATCTCTCTCTCTCACCCACGACTTCGTTCATGTTCTTTCGCGCTGTAATCCTTCCCCCCGTGTATACACGTAAGATACATGTAGATCTATCTAAAAGTAAAACACTTATTTACTAATGGATTGCAAATTCGATTAGTCTAATTGACTGGTTTAACTACAGCCACCACTAGATGCCGGCACAAGCGTCGGATTGTCCGACTTTAGCGACATCTTCCGGTCGCATAAAGCAAGCAAATCGCTCGCTTCCGCAAACCTGATTACGTTACGGCACAACGTATAGGACTACATGCTATAAGCTTATTAGATTTGTGGAGCTGGGATTTATTTCAATTGCACTTCGTCCCATCAGTTCGATTGATACTACGATGTGCTGCAGGTGTTCTTCCTAATTCAAGAGATAAATTGTACGACTTGCATGCAGACTGCGGTTCAGTTCATTCACTGCATGGGTGGATGACACTGGATGTGATGTCGTATATGCGCAGATGTTCGCTCGACCGTTTCTCCCATTCTGTGTACACTGTCCAGACGATAAATCCATTCATTCACCTGATAACGCTTGTCTAGGAACAACATCGTTGCTGCTCTTTACCTGCATGGCAAAACTAGACCACAATCCAACGGTTCAGTCGCTGGCGAAAGAGAGGCAGAGAAGCGGAAATATGCTCCGTTTCTATAGCTAGATGGGAAGCACATCCCAGATTGAACGGGCCTACGACCGATTTTAGGCCTGATCGCAGTTTGTCCTTTGTCCAGCTGATGAAAGCAACTATATACGAGAGATAGTGCTAACATGTTGAGCGGAAGTGTGTTCCTGCAATTCATGATCAAGAAGAACTCTAGATCTCGAGCAGAGGTGGGGAAAATAAAGAGGAGGAATGGGTACACAGGTCAATGCTACGACTTTCTGTCCGATGCCGGGATGTAGTCTATACATCCCTCTGAACAACCCCCAGAAGAAAACCTCGACTTAGTCTATATATATGGCATATCCCTGACATTACATTACCAGTTTGTTCGTGTTATTCAGAAAAAAAATGAAAGCTTGTTAATGTCGTTTAGGTCTTAACATAGAGACTTGTTGACGTCGTTCACATTCAAAATTGTATTTAGACCTATAATGAACGAATGAAAATCGTGGTTCAGATTGACCGTTTATGGCCTTTATAAAAGTGCTATAAACTTTTCTTGCAGATATTCTTGATGTAGGCTAATCAATAGGTTTATTTCCGTCGTTAAATTGATTTTCACTGAGACGCAGCAACTTCGCCAATAATTAGCACTATTAGCAAAACTCTAATATCTTTGCTATTAGCAGTTCAAAGCAAAGGCTGATTAAATTAAATCTCGGAAGAATATTATGTCGATTCTTTTTAATCAACTGGTTCTAATTTTGTTTGTGATACTATGATCTGCGGTTTTCTGAAAAGGACGTAAAATGGATGACGATCATTTGCGCACTCCTCCATCTTTGTACTGGTTCGGTTATAATAAGATTTATGTAGCTGCAATGTGCGTGATGGGACCGAGAGCGTCTGTCTGCGCATTGCGTGGATGTGCTCGACTATATATATAGTACTTATTCTTCTTTCGCTATGATCCTCAACTGTTCTGATCATATATCGACGGTATTCATTGAACCGGTCATACACGCACGAACCTCCCTACCTCCTCCTACCCCACCCCGTTCGACCCTTCCTCCCTCATTCCTTCTCTTCCTCTGTCTGTTTATCTCTTTCTCTTTCTCTCTCACTCTCTGTCTCAGTCTCTTTTTGTCTCTGTTTGTCTCTGTCTGTCTGTCTGTCTCTCTCTCCCATTTCTCCTCTACCCCTCTCTGCCTCGGTCCGTCCGTCCCTTCGTTCGTCTGTTCCCCTCCTTGATCTATCCCTCCATAACGTGCACCTGATTCTTCCTGCGTTCATCTCTGAAGTGGACTCGTTGAAAACATTGTTTTCTTGGTGAATCGTATCTATTTATAACTTCTGAAGCGCTTCTCATAATCACGAACAGATCAGAGTCGATGATTGATATAAGATGAATCATGCGATAATGTCAACACGCAATCGTTGTCTATGCACACATTTTGTACACCATATTATATATTATAGGCCTACATGTACGTGCACTATTGTATAGTCTACAGGGTTGGTCAAAAAGTTATCCCTATACTTTTTGACAATATCTTGGCCAGAAGTAATTTTTAAACAAAATATCGAAGGATTAAAGGTTAATTCGTATCTACGTAGGCTACATGCATTGCAGCCAAATTTTACCAAAATATTTCAAACAGAACAAAAGCTATCTTACTTTTACACAATAACATCCTCCTGGTTTTGCTCAGTTGTACGGGCAGAGATTTCAGTTGTAAACTCAATGACCAAACAATAGCAGACAATAATAATATATCATGCTACTCTCCATGGTTCGTGCATGAGTCCGTGGACAATCATATTCCATTGCTTAACTCAGAGACATCGCCAATGATTAACTGTTCAACTGTGTGCAATAAACGATTGTAGCTCCATGCCTTTGGTATCATAGCCCACCCCACCCCCACCCCCCACCCCCATCCGTCTGACCATAGAACATGCATTGTCCTTAGTATTCCTTACATTGTAAAGCGGCGCTGGGAAATATATATGGCAAGATATTTGCGCTGGCTTGCCATGCAATCTCGAGAGTAGCCTATAATTATACTGTCTGGCAACAGAAACACAGACTATAATTATAGCATGCTATAGGAAGACGCCAAAAAGAGTCAACACTTAAAATTACTGGCGGAGCACACGCATCGAGGCCAACAATTAAAAATCCAAAGAGATGTATTTATGAGATTTCACTGGATCTACTGTAAGGGTTGTGTAGGATATATTAATTGTAAATATTTGTGATCTCAATTTTATTCTCTTGCTCTTATTAAGTATAAGTGTGTGGATTTCTACATGGTTTAGATGTGGTTTTTTATATGCATGGTCGTCAGTCGTCACTCTCTATACCACGTGATCGATGCCATGGTTTGCGAATCAACTCGCAACGAAAGCGTTGCAGAATCCACGTACTTCACCCACGAGCCATCCCCATTGCCACGTACTTCACCCACGAGCCACCCCCATTGCCACGTGCTTCACCCACGAGCCACCCCCATTGATTTAGACAGTCAACATTCCACGACAGTTCCATCAGCATGGAAGTGTTTATGAGGGGAAATATAGTTTCAGTGTATTCAGCATGCATCAACGTCCATTGTAAACACCTTAGTGTTTTTATTTTAAAACATAACCCCTACGTTCTCACCCCATCCAAATGGAAATCCTGATCATTAGTAGCATATGACATTTCGAGGCATCGATCACTCTCAGCCGCATTCTTCTTCTTATAAAGATTACAGGGACTCTATTCTCGCATTTGTCGTCTTTGCAAGAAATCAACCAATAAACGATTTTTCATATTGGAAATTATCATCAAGAGAGCGATATAAATGCAGTCGCTCACAGTTGCTACCATTGATGTTTTCCTGGTCGACTGTTAGGCTACTCTTGACACTGTTGACAACGTCCACGGCACGTTTAGTAACTTGTGAACGTCTGTCTTGCTTTGGTGAAAGGCTATTTACTTGCCTACTGGCTTACTTACTTTTTAAAATAAAATTACCTCTTTGCCAGGCTGTTTTTCACCTTTCACCGTGCTTTATATTATTGTCTATGACAATTATACCATACCATACCATGCCTCATCTTTCCCACGCGTATGGTTATACCTGCACGAAGCCCATTCACGTGAAGACTGTATGCAGCATACAAAACATGATTGATTCTGTTGCAATGTCTGCCAAGCTCGTTATTGGTTACTCTACATATTTGGTCATGGAACGGGCGTTCTGGAGGCATATTACCTGTTAGCTGCTTAATAAGTGTACCTATGCACAACGGTGTGGGCCTATATATAAATATATATATATATTACATGTAGGCTATATAATGGGTGGGGGCGTCCGAGGCACACAAGGCCGTAATTAAGTTACGCCGCCATTAAATATGAAACCGACTTAATTGGCGGCGATGATGACGGCCACAGCATGTATTCTCGTCTGCCGTCAGATCCCCATCCATGATGTCGGTCCCATCGGACTATTGACCTATTATCATACATGTTGTTAGCCGATCTCATACCTGCATCGGTGGCCACCACTGCTATAACATCATCACCACCACCGAGATATATGCGTGGTGCCGCATGCTGGTGCTGCTGCTGCTGCGTTGAAGCGCTGCAGCACGTTGTTTAAACATGCATGCACTCTGATCAATAGACTTCCGCCTCTAAAACAAATGTCCGAAGAATACTGATTTCAGCACACCTGCAACTCGTATATCACCGATCCGCGTATATATATATATATATATATATATGTAATTATATATATATATATATATGCGCTGTATACATATTCGCTTACATTTGGAATTTGCTGAAGTTACACATGTAGGGCATATTTGTGTATATAATAATTATATATATTATATACATGATAGCTGAACATTTATGTTGCGCCTGTTAGAATACGTTCATCTGAGGCGTTAATTGTCAGTTTACGATTAGCCTATATATAATGACCAGACATTTTTATATTGTGAATATAAGGAATGGTCAGTGCGTGCCCGTATAAGTAACCTCGTACCAACTATTTCAATGACTATTCTTGAATTATGCATCAATTGTATGCATAGTTCTTATAGTTGACTTGTTACATGTTTAACGACACTGCCATATCTAAGATGATTAGTGTCGCCCTACTCCTTTATCCATGCAGGCTTGCAACTGGCACTGGCAAAGAGCAACCAGTTCTTAGTTATATTCAACGAGTATTTAATATATAGGGCCCACCGAATGTTTGCTGCATTCGCCAAAGTGACTATATATCTAAGAAATAATAGACAGTTAGCAACAAACGGTAAACATACGTGTGATTTATATCTACAATGTAAAATTTCCGGCAGATGTATAACCGTGGTTTCAGTGTTGTTTCAGTTGTAAGACATCGTGTGATAACAGAGATCATTTATAGCTTCGCCTTCCTCCTCCTTTATCGAGGCGTATACTGCCATGGCACTGTCAGGACATGTGCGAAAGTGGAGCAGTTTGGTAAATGTATTGCTGCATGTAGATCATACACAGTTACACACTATAATATGACCTATATATAGGCATATATACACTGCAAGCTGGGCGATGAAGCATCTCAATGTTATTATCTGCAGTTGCCAAAGTGAGTATATATAGGCCTATACTATCTAAACCTATAAAACCAAGTCGTAACAATTTAATGAACCAATTTTCTTCTTATCCACCCGACCGATTTTTCTCAATATTTACAAAAATACTTTTTAGCATCACCGGGGAACACTACCGGGGTTCGCGATCCAAAAAACTTACCTGTTCCCGAGATTGAAACATTTTAAATGTCGGCCATAAATCTAACTTAAAATTTCAGCCAAAACTTTTTTCACCAGGCCATTTAGCGAGCTCATAGATTTCTGACGTCATCACTTCTTAATCTCATTTTAGCCGATTTATTTTATAGCGCGCGGTTAAATAGATGCCGGTCATTAATGTTTCAGTATTTAAGACGCCATTTGTTTTCGCCAATCGTACTTATTAACTTCAATCTTACCCTTTTCCCCGAATTCTGAACATTTTAAATGTCGGCCAGAAATCTAACTTGAAATTTAAGCCGAAATTTTTTCACCCGTCCATTTAGCGAGCTCATAGATTTCTCACGTCATCACTCTTAACCTCATTTTCGCCGATTTATTTTATAGCGCGCGATTAAATAGATGCCGGTCATTAATGTTTCAGTATTTAAGACGCCATTTGTTTTCGTCAATCGTACTTCTTAACCTCATTTTTCGCCGAGCGCCGAACTAATAGGGACGCAGTTTAGCAAAACAATGCTACAGATACCGGTAAACATTAAACAATATCCTATCGTGTAGATCTGTCTAAACATTATTTAGGCAAAAGAACCAAAATTAACAGCCCCGAAGGATCGGTTGGGAGCTGGGTTGTGGTGAAAAATGGAAGAAGGCGAGGTGAGAATGGCGACCATGGTGGGACCGGATCGGGGCTGATGTGAGGCGAGGTGAGAAGGGCGGCGTTGGAGCGGGGTCAGGCGTGGCTGGGAACTAAAAATCGAAATTTCCCGGGCAACGCCGGGTAGTTCAGCTAGTAGGCTATATTATACGGGAAGGTGCTTCAACCTTATATTATTTGTATAGCCTAGTATTTTCATAATCTGTGAAGCAATAGAATTTTTAAAAATTTAGATGACTTTGTTATAGGAGGATATGACTTTTGAAAGGTTGCGACTATAATTATCTTACTGGTCGCGCTTTCAAAATATAATTATTACACCCAACCTATTATTTCGGATCATTCTTTTTCTACACAACCTTCTAATCGATGAAGCGAACCGCCACGCGTGCTGATAGATTTCGACACGTGATATATTGATATAGCTCATTTGCCACGTGATATTGATATAGCTCATTCGACCACGTGATATTGATATAGCTCATTTGACGCAAGTCTGCAGTGGGAGATTTCTTTTCTTATATTTATGGAGGTCCAGAGGTGAAAAATTGTGCTTAGAGCATGCAGCATTATTCCTGAATGTCGGAAACTCTTGTCTTAGACTATATTTCCAAACGTTCTTGAATTACGCATCAATTATGCATGACCGATCAGAGGATGTAACCTAACATAATTATCCTGTTGCAAATTGTGCATCAACTGCAGTCACAATTAAGCTTAATGACTTTTCATTTAAATAAATATCTTTTAAACAACTTTGCTATCTAATGGTCAAATGTGTGTTCACTTATTGCAAAACAAAATCATCTGAAATCAATGAAAATAACAAACGTCGATGGTGAGACCGTAACATAGGCCTACTATAAACTCTGAATGTATTTCGTTTCATGCAGTTAATGTCTCTGTTTTACACGTGTCACTTGCGCCGTATATATTATGTTGCCGTTAACACTCAGTTTAACTTTGAATTTTTGGTCTTCGTCGTCTTCTTCATCATCACCATTTTCAACATCACCATAATCGACTATACCGTGCAATGTTGCAATATCACTGGAACCATCAAGACCTATCACCTCTGCACTCACCGCCACCGCACTACACACAGACCTATATACATAGCTAAGAACATCTTCGCCATGCAGTTGAAGGACGACCTTATATAGGCTAAGGACGTAGTGCCATGCATGGTGCTCGAGAATTAATTCGGTCGTTTGTCAAGTCCGGTACGATATTCATATTCAGTCGGAATCGAGTTACGTCGTCATATGTGTCTTCGGCTTTCTTCGATTCCCTTTTCGTTCGAATTGGTGCACAATGCTCTGCTTTGTATTCTCAGACACAATGGACATTCTTGTCCACAAGACAAATCATCGTAGACTCTCTGTCCGGTTGTGGAGTTCTATATGCTCTCAACAAAAGACTTTGAAGTTCCTTCCTTTCTGATTATGTTCTGTAGTCTTTGATATTCCTGCATTTCCAGTCGACTCTAATAAGTTAACCCTGACGTCTCATCTACTATGCTGCATGACCTTTGACCTTTATACAGATCGTATGCCATATATACAGAGAATGAATGACTCGCTGGAATTGCACAGCATCTTTATAGTTAATGCAAGACACACTAAATATTCTTATTCACGCATCTCTTATTAATACACACACCAAAGTTGATATGCACCAAATTAAATAGGCCTGCACTAGAGCTTTACAAATCCCTATACAATGACTATATAATAGCATGTAGCAACGTATAGGACACTCCAGCGCAATAATAAGTCTCGCATACATATATTTAGCTACATTCACGTTGTACTTTGGCAGTGCCAGTCAGGGCCGGCCTTAGCCCAAATGGCGCCCTAGGCAAGGTATCCATTTTGGCGTCCCAGACAAAGCATACATTTGGTGCCCCAGGCATAGTATAGGCCTACATTTGGCGCTCTTAGATTCCCACTCAATTGTTCAGCCCACGTCAGAATCTAAAGATGAATTAGCCAAAGTTAATTCAGTAGCCTATATGCTGAGTAATTTATTATAATTTTTTATTTAATAGTGCACTGAAGGCTGATTAATATTCAATTTTGCAGAGAATGGTTGACACAAAGTTGAAACACTTTTGTGGAAATGGCGCCCCCTTTGATGGAAATGGCGCCCTCTAGAACTTGACGCCCCATGCAACTGCCTGCCTTGCCTATGCCTAAGGCTGACCCTGCTTCAATCCTTCTTTCTTCATTGTCGTCCCTGCTAGAATACTTATTTGAATTTGAATAAAGGGCGGCTGTAATGTTGTAATCTCATCTTCATATTCCGCAATGGCCACTTCCATTTAATTTCTTCACTAGGCCTATCGAAACTGAGCGTCGCGTAGTCTGAATTACCATCGGACTGGGCGCAAACATTGACAGATAAAGCAGTCTCAGTTTTGTTTAAATAATTGGAAACCGACCCGTATTGTCTTCTTATTCTAACTTCTGTCTCCTGTTTTTTTCTTACGACCTTTAGCACCCGATAACTTCTGACGCTTCATGGAATCATAAGGCTTGATACAACTTAATTTTTAAAATCGTAAGATTCAAACCTAAGCAAACCCAAAGTCTACAACATGATAAAACGACTATAATCATAACAATTCTTGTTGTTGGTGCATTCAATCGAATGATGTCACTCTGTCGGTATTAGCACATAGACATCGGGTCTATTATAGACATGCATGACTGTAGACTACAAAGCACAGAGTACGAAATGCCATTAAAAGTCTAATTTTATTAGTCGATAAAAAATGTATGCAGTCCTTGAAATTTAATTAAGCCTGCCTGAACAGGTGCAATAAAATCAATAATTATTCCAAATTCTTTCCATTAGCGAAAGTCTTGCGTTTAAAAGAATATAATAGGCTTAGTGTAAAAAATAAAAATCGCCGGTGCAGCGGCGCCCCCCAAGACGGCGGCGCCCTAGGCAACTGCCTACTTTGCCTATGCCTAAGACCGGCCCTGGTGCCAGTCCCAAGCCTGGAGAAAGGAGGAGGGCGACACTAATCATCTTTGATAATATGACACAATGTCGCATACAGCAATAACAAGCATTGATGGACTCGCACTATATACATTTATATATATATTATATATATTATATACATATTATATATATATATATATAGTAAATCAAAATCAAGTGTAAGCTTCGTCTCCGCGTGCTGCTGTCTCATATTGCTTTTATATTCGAGTCATCCGCTGGATTTTGTCGCAATCACTGTTGCATCTTTCCTCCTCCGTCCAGTCAGTAGTGATATGCATGCGGAAGTAGTTCGCCTAAGCCCGGCCTTTTTTTACTGCTGCTGCGGATCTCACTGGGGTGTATATACACGCCCATAAATTGGTGTCATAAATGCCGAGTAATTACACGCTGACGGTTGACGATCGGTACACTTCTTACTACCGATTGTACGGTTTACGTCTGTGCCGATACCTCTCCTTGGACGTCTAAGTCAGCCTCGATTTTTAACGGGAAGAGCGCTTTAAGAAAACCGGTCGGTATACGACGACATAACATTCAAACTTGAAAATGGAGCACTCTAAAAAAAGTAAAAACTAACCGAAACATTTATCTTTATAGGATGAACGACCATTTTCCCTGTGATGTCCATGACACTAAAAACTGTGTACGGTTCATCAGCAATTTGTACACATCAACGATCATAACAGTCTACTCACCCCTACTGCTTCATAGAAGACAAAATTTTCAGCTCTCTTATCTTCTTCCTTCTGTGGTATTACGCAAAATTGCCATACAAAACTCGGGCGATCAAATACGCTGATAATAAAATAACAAGAAATAAATAAACGTACAAAGTTGCTAATATTTCAGAGATGAGATAAACAAAACTTTGTAGATATTTCTCTGAGAAAATAATCATCAGCAAAATAATAGAACTCTTCAATTGCAAATGGTGTGCTAAGATTTGTCATTGCGATCCATCGTTTATTGATGCACAGTGTCCCGATGAAAAATGCCATAACTCGGTCAATACTTTTAGTATTTGCCTGAAATTTTAAAAACAGCAACAATAGCCATATATTACCACCAAATCTCCTGCAAATCCACCTACATCTGCAATTTAGGCTTAAGTAGATTTATGCCTGACATAGCCCACAAACTGAATGCTCACATATAATGCCAACATCCAAGAAAGTTGTAATGTTGATGAATTGTATACATTATCAACTATATATAATTACTTATAAGGGTTATATAGAATTATATATTGCATGGGTCTATGCACATTTTATATACCATATAGGTTCAAGGAAGGTTCACGCAGTACCGGCACCTAGAGCAGGGCGTGCGAATATAACACATAGATAGCAGGATATGCATGTATTGTTCCAAATCCAAGGCAACGAGACCCTTAATCAACAGTAGGCCCCTACTCTGTGTTACAAGCAGCTTGAAAGACGCATACTTATATTCTCTAGCGCACTGTATACTTAATTGATATCTGCGAAATGCCTCGACTGACGATCGTTTGTTGCTGCGGAAACCCTTTATCGCTCACTCGTATTTGCTTAATAAAGACGCCATTAACTTCGATTATTAACCTAATACGCCGGTAGACGGCGGCACTCTTTCATCGAGTGTCGACGTTCAGTTATTGGAATACCGGGAAGAGGTGTTCACATGAAAGAAAGATCTATTTCTTTATATTGAAATTGTAAAATGAGTCATTTGCGTCTTAGAAATAAATGGAACTGACACGAACATAAGAGCCAAGGTTTACTATAAGCTGATTCTTCTATTTATCTAAAGAAAATTATCGGCATGCATACAATGTAGATATATACAGGGTGCGCCAAAAAAGTAATTCCCTACGGTTTTCAGCCCATATCCTGGCCAAACATACGAATTTTTAAATGAAACTTTACAGTCTTAAAGGCAATTCCTATTTACGTACAGTGGCCAAATTTAAAAAAAATATTTCTAACAGAACAAAAGTTATATCACTTTTAGTGAGGCTATCCACTGTTTTTTGACGATTCAAAACGCGACGCAACAAAAAGTAGCAAAAACCAATCTAATTATTCTGGCCAATATCTTGGCCGGAAGCAAGAATTTCGAAATAAAATTTTACAGGCTTGAAGACAATTCATATCTACACATGATGGCAAGATTTCAGCAAAATATTTCAAACAGAATAAAAGTTATGGCACTTTTAAGGATGCCATCCACCGTTTTTTGACGATTCAAAGACATAACGCAGCAAAAAGTAGCAGAAACACGATTTTATTAAGTCTCATCTCAAATAATTGTTGTCAAATAGGCTTTGATAATGTCAGATGATCATTATTATTGCTATTTAAAAAAGGAACAGGGTACCAGCGTAGCTGCACGTCACTGAGAAGTCACTTAGCAAGATGACAATCAAATTGGTAAATAAGAAATCTGTCAGATTAATCAACAGGTCCATCAAGAACTTTGCAAATATACTCAAAAGAAGATTTGGCACATTAGGGATGTTTGATATCTTTATTATGTGTGTTTGTGCGTTAATGTATACGCCCTTGTAGGGCATATATACGTGCACGTGTGTATTGAGATATATGCACATTTATTTTTCGTATACGTTTAACTATTTATGCATACATGGATATTGGATAGTACAGTATAATGTGTAGCCTATATATATATATATATATTATATTATATATATATATATATATATGCATAGGTCACTATGCATGTAGCTACATACGTATATGAGTGTCTTGTGGATATGTGTACAGACACTGTACATACATAATATATTCCTGTGTTTCAGCATTAATACTAGATGTACAGCGTGCATCTTGAGTCCTGACTAAACCTCTCGAATTAGACGCTTCTCATTATATTGCCACTACTTCAGTGCCATTCATCTCTAATGGCTGGTTGAGTCGATCTGCGTCGACAGGTAAGCTGCCGATGGCGGAAAACGAGATATCGATCTATAGAGCGCTTTCACAGTTGACAGCTGACGCTCTTCCCTACCCCACACCCACCCCACACCCCCTCCCCAATTACCAGGACTTTTTCAAATAAATTTTTAGAACTGCACAACAAGCAATTTGTAGACGTTTGTCAGAAATTTTCCGAAAATCTGATGACCTTTTTTACTCATCGCAAGTTTTCCACACCAGAAATGTTGCAAGCATAAATGCAAGTCGCCGCATAAAAAAATCTGAAGACTTTTTGGTCGTCCACTTGAAATTTTGCCTTCCTGCCGCGTGTTTTCAACTGCACATGCCCTTGTTCCGTTTCCTTCTTGCGTGGTAAACCAGCTCCAGTTACCTTTTCTAATGGTTATCACTGCAAGACTGCTTTTACAACTGCACAAATGCATTTACAACTAGCCTACACATTTTGTGTAGAACTGCACGTTTAAAAAAAGTCCTGCATGTTTCTCAGGGAAATTGACATATGTGCCTGCTGCAATGAGACCCACCAGATTTTTGTGCTATGCTCATTCATTCATTTATTTCATAGATTTATATAGCGCCCCTCTAAGACCATCTATACTCAGAAGCGCCCCCGACCCAACCCCGGCTAATGAGTATAGCGTATACGTTTGAGAAGCGGCCATCAAACAGAAACAAGGCTACGTGCACCAATTGGTTTCTCACAGCTCAGCAGCTTTTTCCCAAGCCGCCTTATAGGAATTGCACACAGCAATTACGAACTGTTATAGACATGGGCCATTGGGCCTATAGATCCATATAGATTAGCATCTGATATGCATTGCTTTGCTGAATATGTGTTAGCTACAAAGTCATGATATGAAAGCCTTTTTTCTCATGTCTTCGCCTACTTAGCTCCAAATGCTTCGTCAGCCGATTGAGGGCGTTCTAGCACAGATACTGCGTCGCAGAGGTAATCCATAACTTTTGGGCGCCGTATATCAAATGTCCAGTGTATGATCCGTCATGTATGCATGATATATACGTTCATCATGCACGTAGACCCTATACAGTATACACTGTTGCGAGGTGCATGAGTTGCGATGTGCACACACACAGGAATCATGACCATTTTTGCTTGCAAGTATAATGCTTTTCTTTTTTATTCTTAAGTGCTGTATACATGTATACATAGTCTGGGTTTCTTCAGTCTTGACGACGAGAGAAGATATAATAATTATGGAGAATTATTATAATTATAATTATAGTGTTGACATTGTCAATTCGGCTTCATATCTATAGGCCTATGGTATCAGATGCACACGGAAAAAAATGCTCTTCGGTTTATTTAGAAGAATTCAAGTTTCCGTAAATAATCACAAATTACACACGAAACAACTTATTGGCGTTTGCTTAATCACGGTATCAATTGTTAAGTCGATAGTTCTGGAAACCACACTACAGGAAAGAATCGAAGTCTCTAGAATGGTCAATTTAGGCCTACTTAGCCTATATATATACGCCTAAGTCTGTAATAAATTATTCACGGCTACATACGACGTTTTCCTGCTATACTAATTAAACCTACAAAACAGACAAATAGCAAAAAATATGTTAAACTGCAATAGGTACACACGTTTTTTGGCCACAGCTTTCACTTCAACAATAATTGATTATTGATCATCAATAATTCTCAAAAGACATTAAAAATATGGACTGATTTAGATAAGCATTAAACGTATACATCTGTCTAAACTAGAGATGAAATGATCGTTCTCTCATATCAGCTGCTTTTGCATCTCTGCATCAGATCTTTCATTTTTGCTCGTTAAACGCAGCAGCATGCAGTAGTGTCTGTATACACGAGAGAACGATTAACGAGCGTCACGCTCGTCACACTGTGGGGCGCGGTGGTGTAGTGGGCTGTTCGGTGCCTTGGAGCTGGAACGTTCCAGGTTCGAATCCATCTCAAGCCATCGCGTCTATAGGGACCTTAAGGAAGTCCTTCACTCGCAATTGCTCATGCGCTTCGGCGTGAAACTTTGATGCAGTGCCCGCGCTGTAGTCGGGAGCGCCTCTGAGTAGTGAGCTTGAGGGGGCGCTATTGCAAATGCGAGAAATAAATATGAAAAATAAATTAGAAATAACTTATAAATAACAGATATCATGCGACACATTGATTTGAGAATGACCAGAGGTTCCAATCAACCATAGTTCACGGGCAAATGGTCGAGTTGGTCGACTCATGTGCCATAATATTATCTTATTTGGCACAGTAAAATACAAATTCACCAGATGAAAATTATTCCATATGCTTAAAATGTACTGAAGGTGACCTCCTGCATGGTATAACACAACATACAAGGCAGAACACATGTAGTCACGCATGGCTATCTAAATTGTTCGATTACAAAGCACTGCAGTTTCACATCACTAATAAATATTCTGCAACTTTTAATCGGACACTTTTTATTGCTTGCAAAAAAGTAGAATATAGTCGATACCGCTTTGTCTACGCGTTTTCTGGTCACGTTAAGATTCTGATGAAGAGATGAGCGTGTATTCAATGAGCTTGCTATACGCAGATGAATGGTTTGCACAACGTGAGAGTGAATTTTCCGAAGGTTAAGAATATAGCTCGTATATACGCAGTTCACCAATCCACTCATCATTATTATAATGACCAATTAACAATAATTATAGTAATTAATGATGGGTATAATATGCCTTCCACTAGCTGCATAGTCTGCGCTGGTGTTTAATGCACAAGGAGTCTATCGATGTCGCTCAAAACCCAAGACGAAAATTAAGTCAACAATACGTTACAATAGAACTGCATTTGTTATTGTCATCCATCCAAAGTTCAATCGTGATAACTCAACAGAGATTCGAAGGCGCTGAATAATGGATTGACTCACGGCAGTGTTTGATCTATCCCCTCGAGATCTGCTTGGGGAGGGGAATTCCGGTTTCTGGGAGGGGCGGGCGGAAAAAACTGACCGGGCATTTTTTCTGACATGCACCCTTAATTTAGTCTTTCGCCAAATTTTCCGAAAAACACACCGATTCCAGTATATAGAGTACATATACTCTATATATGTTATATATATACATATATATGTTATGTATATATATATATATATATAACTCTGGATCATACTTTAAAGACCTATACTGCCAATACACCTACAGGCAATACTCAAAAGCGCCGGTTGGCTAAACAGGTATTCAAACTCACTGCATCACATTCGCGTAACACGAATGTGTTATACGTATTCTTCACATTGTTAAAAGCGCCATTCATGAGTCTCTCATTAGCGCTGGTTCGTGGCAATTATAGTCAATGTGAATTGTATTCATGAATATAATAATTATATGCAATCACATGTATGACATATAATAGTACATATGTACATGTACCATGCATATATATGCACTATATATGTATATATATATATTCTGCATACATATATCTGTGTCTATTATTTTCTCTCTGCTGGGCCTATTCAATTTCGCTATTGTACAACATAAAGGATTACACGCAGTTGGCATTCAAGTTTTATTTTAAGTAACGGAAATTGGTCCGGTCACCTGGCTATGACGTCTCCAGCAAAACCCACGGATGAGCGAGAGAGAGAGCGAGGTCGACAGGCAGACAGACTCACACACAGACAGGCAGACAGACATAGACGCAGAGACAGACAGTTCGTCTATTCCTCGTTTCTTCCCTCTCGTTACCCGTTCAGTATACGGTGAGGGACATCTGCAGCGGCGGCGCAGAGAACCAATGCAGAAGTCTTTATCTTTCGAGACGTGTGGAGTATAAACGCACGTAGTAGGCTACGACGTCAGCGCCACCTACAGACGACGCCCGGCAGCGTGAGAAGAGGTGGGTGTGTAGGCAGAATGGCAGGAAAGCCACTGCTCTTCTAGTAGTCAGCCTCCTCCCACCACCAATGATCCGTCTGTTTCTTACGAACCCAGTTCATGAGAGCACAGGCCAAGATGAGGTCCGTCATCTGTCAACACACAGACAAACGTATAATTATTATACATAATAAATATAAACGTATATATAATATATAATACATATATCATATAGTTTTGTATATACGCATCCCCATCAGGCACCCACATACTCTGAATTCACCAGCAAGTCATGCATACTTATCAGCTCACACATCGTTGGTTCGTTAATAAATATGCAACTGTCATTAAGGCGAGAAAAGCGATCACAACTCACAAATAGCAGTATACGGAAACATGTATGCATTGACTTCATTACATACACGCAGACAGACAGACAGACAGACACAGACAGACAGACATTCACACATACATGCATATGTACAAACATACATATAAACATACATGCATACATACATGCGTATATACATATATACACACATACATACATACATACATACATACATACATACATACATGTGTATACATACAAATGCATACATACAAAATACATACATACATACATACACACATACACACATGCATACATACATGCATACATGCATACATACATACATACATACATACATACATACATACATACATACATACAGAAATACATACATACATACATACATACATACACACATGCATACATGCATACATACATACATACATACATACATACATACATACATACATACATACATACATACATACATACATACATACATACATACATACATACAGAAATACATACATACATACAGAATTACATACATACACACATACATATATACATACATACATACATACATACATACATACATACATACATACATACATACATATGTGACATACTGTCACATGGGACCATTTGTATAATTATTTTGACTCTTTTAAAATATACAAAAGAAAGATGTATACATATACATAATCATTGTTTCTGATCATGCATATGTATATGCATTGACATAATGTTGAGCTTCTGAACATGCATGGCAAATCATGATCAATGGTTGATTAACCTCATAAGCGAGTGCAAGAAAACGTTGCGTGCAACAATAGGCGCTATATGTATTGCGTGTGCAGCTTGTTTCAGTTTCCTCCAATTTGCATGCATAGGTTTAACGCTGTTGCATTTCGATGCACGTTTACGCAGTTGACCGGTGGGGATGACCGTTAACTACTGAACGATAAAGCACCTATATATATTGTATAGGCTTGTTTCTTAGCGGCTAGAGGATTAATGCTATCTCCTGTGAAAAATAAAAGTAATAACAAATACTACTACTGCTGTTCCGCTATCGCTACTGCTGTTGTTGCTCCTACCACTACTTCTACTACTACTACTGCTACTGCCACTGCCACTGCCACTGCCACTGCCACTGCTACTGCTACTGCTACTACTACTACTACTACTAGTAGTAGTAGTAGTAGTAGTACTACTGCTACTGCAACTACTACTACTACTAGTAGTAGTAGTAGTAGTACTACTGCTACTGCTACTACTACTACTACTACTACTACTACTACTACTACTACTACTACTACTACTACTACTACTACTACTACTACTACTACTAATGTTAATAATAATAATAATAATAATAATAATAATAATAATAATAATAATAATAATAATAATAATAATAATAATAATAATAATAATAATAATAATAATAATAATAATAATAATAATAGTAATAATAATAATATTATTATTATTATTATTATTATTATTATTATTCTTTTCAAATTACATTACACTGGCATAAAATAGAAAATGTTGGCTACACTTGTGTAAATGTAAGGTCGATATTTTCGCAGCTGCATGCCGCATGACGTAAACAAGTTCTTGCGGCTATGTTATTCAATCTCAGTTTCCGCCGACTTCAAAGGCAATAATTGGTCAATTTTTAATAGAAATCTAACACATATTTCTATCGCTAATGGATTACCGCTGATTGTACGGTTTAATCAATCGTCGTCTGAGAATAGCGTCCATGAATTTCCACTCCCATTCCTTTCTTCCCTCTTTTAATCCACCACGCACACACGCACACTCTAATCACGTTCAGCGGACACGCAAAGCGCCACTATAACACTATAATACCCCTTCTGCTCTGCGGCCATAATAGGTTTACGCGACTCAGAGACACGCGCCGCAGTTAACTGGCGCCGCCTATTAACGCCTCGTGTAATCATCGGTCTTTGATGTGCGCCTTTTGTTGCTGCGCTTCGTTTGGGCTGCTCCAGGTAGCAACTGCGTTCGTCTCTCTGCGCTCGATGAGAACAGCCCTGGATGGCAACGACCAATTCGTCGTCGTCATCGTTTCAGGCCTATTATTAGGGTTTCGTTAGTTAATTCCGCTGCACGCTCTTTAAGACACGCACAGCTTCGTCTTATGTTTGCCTAATGCACTGATCAATAGCCGCTATATTCATCGGATTGGCATTTTTATCGGAGCCTTTTCTTTCTAGACCCATTCGGTTCATGACTCACCTAATAAGGCTCTTCAACGACCGATTTCAAAGCGGGCTCTCAGTCATTAACGGTGGGATAATTGATTTTGCTGATGGCGCCGATTCGTTCAGTTTGAAAATTGAAAGCGCCGTTTCGTAGACAATGGCGTCGGAAGGGTGGAGCTGCTTTAGGTCGTGAGAGAATGCCTGCCTAACATCTGAGAATGCCTGCCTAACATCTGAGGTCTCTTAGAATGAAGAGTCTTTCAATTGCCTTCTTACAGAGGGCGTGGCTCCGCTGGGTGGAATGCTCGATGCTATTCTGTCGATTGGACTGAGTGCAGGAGCGTTTTATTATACGGAAATTATTATGTCGGCAGTGCAAATAGGTATCTTGAATCGTTTTTGGAAGAAATAAGGAGATCCGAGTCATATTCAGAATCGCAATTTCTCTGTAGGTCTGCATTACCTGCACTCATGACTTAATTACTGGAGATATCTCATTACTGTTATCATTATCAGCAACATTATCATCCTCAATGTTGTCGTCATCATCTGCACATCGACT
This sequence comes from Lumbricus terrestris, assembly GCA_949752735.1. Lineage (NCBI taxonomy): Eukaryota > Metazoa > Annelida > Clitellata > Crassiclitellata > Lumbricidae > Lumbricus > Lumbricus terrestris. The sequence goes on along the minus strand of OX457036.1, from coordinate 75,033,534 downwards.
TCAGTTTGCCGATCGTCGTTGTCATCATTGTTACCGGTCATCAGTTTTCATGACTTTTGATTATAACTCGTTAACTAAACAATAATAGTAGGATATATATATATATTATATATATATATATATATATATATATGCCCATCATTCTGACGCGTCCTGTCAGCCACTACAGTGACTACAGACTCTTGTCTCTATAAAGTCTATATATATATAGTCAAGGGCGGATATAGAAATTTTCGAAGGGGTGGCCAAAATTTCCGGTCTTGCTGGTGAGACAGGGGAAAAATTTCGCGTTATTCGTCGCCGAGAAAACTGATGACCTTTCTTTAGTCATTCGTCCAAAGTTGATGACCTTTTTTTAGTCGTCGGTCATCATAGTCGGGAGTATGCTAAATCAAATGGGGGGGGCACGTCCCGTGCGATTTCTTTAATGGGGGACCTGGTTTCCTGTTTTATCTCGCGCTGCATTATATTTAATGGCTTGTTGAAACCAAATGGAGGGGGCCACGTCCAATGCAAATTTTAAATGGGGGCATGGCCATTTTGGCCCGCCTGGATCCGCCCCTGTATATAGTCCTCTTAAGAAAACTCCTTTCAGGCAAAAGAATAACAGACAATCCTACGGTATGCTACAATGAAACACCAACAGATGGCTACAGTAAAGCAATTGATTGGCTGATTGATTGATTGACTGATTCTCTTATTGTAATCGATGTGAACTACCTTTGGTCGCCTGTATTTCGCTAATGTCATCATGGCATTAGCATGGCATTGCCATGGCATGCGTTAGCCTGTAAAGAGCGCAGGGAGGGAGACCATGATGTCATTGTTTGTCTTCCGTCGTCAGACCATTCAATCTCGGAACCATGTCTCTGAAACGCTTGCTTATAGTATAAAGGCGCATAATAAACGAGTGCCTGCAGTCCTGTGTATACATTGCCTTCACATGAAACACGTACGAGTCTGAGGCCCCCCCCACCCACATACAGATGGCAACCAAGGGGCTTGGTTCCCTTCTCAAGGACCACTTGTAGGCCCTACAACAACGGAAACCTTGCAGCCAGCCATTCATGAGCGCTGGCAAATTAAGAGACACAAGGGTCAACAACAGCAGCAGCAGCAGCAGCAGCAGCAACAGCAGCAGAATAAGAAGCAGCAACAGCGGCAGCAGCAGCAGCAGCAGAAGCAGCAGCAGCAGCAGCGAACCCTTTCCCTCCTTCAAGTGGAGGTTGAATCATTTACGATGATGTTTACTACATAATTACTGCCAAGTAAAGGAGGCTTCTCACCGGATAACAGAATATCTATATTTATAAGAAAGGATGGGGATATATGTAATGAATGTATGTGACTTTGTCCAGAATGCACGCTCACAGTTTTGCAGCTACTGACCTTAAACATTGTGCATATACATAGACGTTCACCAGGATGCATCCAGCAAAGCTATTGTCGGATCTTTATTCACTTTAAATCCCGAGATATAGACATTTTAAATTTCGCTGTGTAACTAACGCTATGACTGCAATTGTATACGCCATATTTTAATCGGTTTTGCAATAACGATCAAGTTGCTTTTGACCTCATTTTGATGTAATTTTTTCGCCTAAGCTCAGCATGAAAAGTAGGCGCTCTCAGTGCAACAACCTTGGGAAAAGCCTTCGACCAAGAAGTATATACGAAGAGGAGCCCCAGAAGTGAGTTTGACTACGACCGTCTAAATTCACCACTAAATTAATTCAGACGGTCGTGGCTAAACCTGAAAAATTGGGGAAGGCCATTCCAAGCAGATAGCATAAATTAGCATTATTATTCTGCGAGACGGAAAGGAGCGATACGAAAGTGGAGACAAAAAGATGGGTTGGAAGGAAGAGAATAGAAGGGAGCCTGGGAAAGGGTGATTACTGAGCAACGCCGAGAACCCTAGAGGGTTGCGAACCCGCCTCACAGGGGCTGGTGGGCTGCATGGGTTGAGGGACAAAAAATCTAAGCTTCCCGGGCAACGTCGGGTATACCCAGCTAGTTAGTTATATACAAGACCAACAGACAAGCGTTTCACTGAACACATGTATGTATCATGTAAAAGCATGTCAAGTATGGGCCTACAATTCAAGTATACAATACGATTCAATCGAGCTCATTATTATGCAAGTGCAGTAAGTAGGCCCTATACAAATGTATATTGCGGTTGGCACTGGTTAATTGGTAAAATAGTTTTAATCAATAATATTAATCTCCTAGATTTATTCGCGATACAACAAAACAAATCGAAATTATTTCGTCTACATTATAACAGAAAAACTGTCAAATGTGTAGTCACCGAGTCAGTCGCTATTTTTGCATAAAAACGTCAATCGAACTTCATATTGCAATTTAAACAATTAATTTTGTCGCTATTGTCTTTGATTTTTCCATCAGCATTCACCTTAGGATAAATGCAAAATGATCATTTAACTTTCCATTCAAAAGTTCCAAATCGTCATCGTTCACCATTTTATTTACTCCGGAAATGACGTCATGACGTAAATTTTGAAAATAATCGAAAGTTATTCGAGCAAGCCAAAATTAATTATCAATCGGTTAAAACTTTCAACGATTAATTGATCAATTAATCGTTGATATCCGCAGTCCTGATATTCTAATAGGCCTACATGCAATGGAATAATCGGTTGCACATACATATATATAATTATATATATATATAATTATATAATTATAATTATATATAATTATAATTATAGGCCTATATATATGTATGACAATAAATGCACACTAGCATATGAGTACAATAAGTGTATACATGATTGTAACTGTGAATACAATCATATGCATAATGAGTGCATGTGATTACGTATGGCATGCCACCGTTTCGGCAGCGGGGCCTCAGTTTAGAATGGTATGTAGAAATGTAGATAGATGTAACAGCGAAATCGCCATGCATTGCTCAGATAATAGCGTTGTGAGTTGTGACCGGTGTCAATGCGACGTACACATGTAGCTGGCAGAAGAGAAACGGAAACACTTACCTGTGTTGATATTAAGACAGTGAGGATGAGGAACGCGTGACTCGCATACCCGTAGAGCCATTCAGTGACAACAGGATGGCAGCCCTGAAGAAGACAACAAACGAAGTAACTCGCCTGCCACACGCAATGTATTTGGATCGGATTTAAAGGAAACCGGACTAATTCAAAGGAAATCGAACTAATTCGAAAGAAATCGGACCAGCTCAAAGGAAATCGGACTTATTCACCGGAAATCGGACCAGCTCAAAGGAAATCGGACTTAATCACCGGAAATCGGACCAGTTCAAAGGAAATCGCACTAGTTCAAAGGAAATCGGACCAGTTCAAATAAAACGGACTTATTCAAAGGAAATTGAGCCAGTTCAAGGGAAATCAGACTAATAATATTCAACACAAAATCGGGCCAGTCTTGTGGCATGTGACAATTGATAGCATAGATGGCAGACCACAATTTGTCACTCTATGTGACACCATCCTGTCTCTCTGTCAATACACAGCCTCAAGAAGAGTTCTTCTTGCTATTGTCCTAATTGACACACAGTTAAACACACTACATAATTGTATACGTGCCAGAAAAGCATAACAGATTTCTTCCTTCGCTTACCTCGGTTTTTAGGTATTGGCTTTTATTTTGGCTATTCGGAAAGAGAATGGCGTGGACTTGGCAGTAGTTGTAGTCAGCCACGCGCGGTCCTCCCACACTTGACGAGTCGTCGTCGTCGTCGCTCAGGAGAACACAGCAGGACTGTGGTACGAAGACTCCTTCCGTGTAGTCGCTGACGTTGAACCAGACACTTCGCATGTAATCCTGTGGACCGTGAACTCCACAGCAGTTCATCTGAAAGCAACGTGCGCTTCTACATTGATGGATCGCATGTGAAGTTGTCGCAACCGTATACAGTAGACCAATGCCACTGTTAATGTTTATTATAATTGTAAATGCAATGGAAATTTAAAATTTTTATAGCGCCACTTTTGGGAGAGACACATCAGAGGACCTCCCGACCTAATGCAATGAAACAACGAGGGGAAATGTTCGCGAAAGGATCTGAAACGCATGGTCTTCGTGCTTTTGTGAAGAAGGAAAAAGGAGAATGAGGTGTGAGAAGCACTGTTTCAGTTTTTTTTAGTATTTCATGCTAATGTGTTAATATTTCTGCAATATCCCATGTAGATAAATTATGTCATTATTCTGCGATGCTTCAATGTTAATTTAAATTGCAGCCCATTGCAGGACCTATCTGTTTAAACAACACAATGGCTGCCATTGACTTTTTAACTCTCGTGCAGCGCCTTTCTTTGGGCCTCGACTGAGCTGCGGCGCTATACAAATAATCTCATTACTATACCTACTTAAACAAACAACCACTAAATAAGCAATCCATTCTGTCTGTGGCATCTATGCAATCGACATAGTAACTTTTTTAACACTTAAACATAGAATGATAGAATGAGTTCTATGGTATACACTATAGATACTGTGCATGCACTATATAGATCTATAGCCAAAGTGTCGTTAACGTTCTATATGTAGACTATATGACACTATGACTGCATGTGAGTGTTACAGGATTATGAGATAGGAGGACATTCGGGATGCACCTTGTACAAAACACGCCACTGAACAGCAGCAAAACGGGTCTAACACGGTGTGAATGGACTTCATATGTATACGTCACTTACGGTGATCTGCAGAGTGTCCCAGGCCATCGTCACCTTATACGTTTCAGTCGACGTACGATTTGCCTGCAGCGCCGTCTTGTTGTATTCATTAACTAATTGAGACTCCATGCTTAGCGACATCTTGCGTGACAGCTGAAAAATGTATAGCAACGACCGCAGATTATATATAGTATGGAGCCTCACAGCCGGAGAGACAATATATATAGCAACATAATTTTTCATGTATCCCCGGTGTGGGTCCGGTCTATTATGAAACTCGAAGCAAGGTTAAGGAGACGTACGCTTGGAGAGTCTGGTGGGAAATATGAAGCGATTTAGAACATAGACCTGTATTATATATTTCGGTTTCCGAGTTTATTTTGTCTTATTTCCAAGCTGGCAATTAAACAAGAGAAGAAAAAAGCAAGAAGCAATTCAGATTGCTATGCACCATATCAAATGTTAGCCTACTTAACAGAAGTATATAGTCTCTAACGGTTAAATTTAAGCATCTTTATAAGCATGCATCTCTAACAATTTGTTCAGTGTATATTATAGTGATCTTTGATCTAATTTTGCTGAATCTTATCAAAAATGTGGATAGAATCTGTTTGGATCGAACCAGCTTAATCTCGAGCGCTGCATCTATAGGTCTATAGTTATGGAGGTTGTCCACATTTTTATTGCATAGTGAAGAACAAGTTGTGGATACTGGAGACCTGGTAAAAAGAGTATTTGTTTCTATAGACAGAGGTTCTTAACCTTTTCTCGCGCGCGACACGCCTAAACTTGCAATCACATTTGACGACACAGCATGCATGCAATCGTCATGTGAATAACGTTAAATCATTAGCTCTAGGCATTCCAAGTCATCAATTGTAGATTCGCAAAAATTTCTATTCCTTACGATAATTTTCTCCATTATTTTCGAAGGCTAGGCCTACAACATGGGGTAAAAGTTTAACTGATGCACTCGCTACTGAATGTCATGTGCATACTGCATAGGAATTGCATGTGGGCATAAAGCTGCTCCCGATTGCGATAAAAAGAAATAGATAAATGAAGTGCTACAAATTTTTCTGGCAGCCTGCACCTGCAAAACTGCTAAAGTAAGCAAGTCAGTATCATGCAAGAACGACGGATTATGTTGTGAGAATTCGCAACACACAATTCTCCGCAACACACCAACAACACATGGTCAGTTTTTCGCGACACACTGGTTAAGAACCTCAGTCTATAGCAGGGCTTTTTTAGCGTGCAATTGTACACAAAATGTAGGCAGTTATAAATGGATTTGTGAAGTTGTAGAATCACTTCTGTGCAGTTAAAATAGTAGACACAGGTCATTGTCATCCGATTGGAAGCAATTTACCATGGAGGATGGGAAGGAAAAGAAGATGTTGAGCAGTTTTTAAAATTTCCTAAAAGAGCATTGCAGTCTAAATCACTGTTTGTAAATAGATTGCTAATATTTCCTAGCAACATACAGGCATTCGCTGTCGAAATGAGAAGAGCTTCACAAATAAATACTTGGTCTTAAGGAATACCCAGCCTTTAAGGTGTGTATGTTGACGTTCATACAGAATCTTCTCTCTCAATTCAGCTATGATTCTATGCATACATTTGTTAAAGTTCTCGTTACTGTTTGCCCTATGAAATGACATGAGACTACACCAGAACTTTCTGAGTTAATGCAGGCCTATTTATTGTTTCGTTAGCCAAAATCAACCTCGCCTTCCTGGCCTGTAGCCTACGCCGCAAAAATCATCGGTAGGATATATATTTATATATAAAGTATAATTACGCAGTGCATTACCCCTAATCTATTTCCGCAAAGCAAACTGATTTTCAAAATCCTATACAAACATGTAGATTGAAGATGGAGTCATATATATGGCTGCATGCATTACTTAATTACTGATTTGTCGTCCGATAAATTATAGGTGCGTCAAAACAACAGAAATAGACGAAGTTCCGGCTAAAGGATGTTGATGTGCGCATGCGCAGAACAACTGCCGGAAATGACGAAATGTATATGGTGTACGTTGGCTGAGTAAGATCGTGTAATTGTAGGCTACACCTAAATTGAAATAAAGTGCATTCACGTGGACCGTTAATATTAACGCATGCGACTTTCCATTATTATTATAGGTATACAGTTTCCCATGGAGTTTGCGAAATTGTCGCAACATAGCAATTAGGTATATATAGGCCTATATATACATATATAATATATATATGGGATATATCTATATGTAATGTGCATGTATATATATATATATAGACCAGTATACACATAGGCATACAGGAAAGAACACAAATGCAAATACATTATGCGTAATACATTGCGTAGCCTATACACATAAGCATAAGTGACTTCATTCCGCCTATGCATGATGCAATGCTTGTTTTGACACTCAGCAATTCAAGAACGTAAGGAACCTTAAACAGGCTTGCTCTATCGTGTGGCAATTTACTCAGAGAATGGAAAGTGCTATCATTAAATTCACGCAGAGAATGTGGGACGAGAAGCATCGTAATTCCCTCGAAAAGTGGAGTACGAGTTCTTCAGCGCTAGCAGCTTACTCTATTGCTCAACTCGAAACTTCTGCCCTGACTAGTAGACCTATGAGTTGAACTCCTGATCACCATGTTGACAGCTCAACACTCTAGCCGCTGCACTAACGTGCATGCCTCGATAGACATACATGTGCCGCCTGAATATGATAATTACTTTTGAAAAATCATCGCACGGCTTAGTTGCGATAGTGAGGATGGTCGACACGAAATACGATTCTTATCTCATGATAGCAGCAATGTATGTTGTTCACATTGCACACATGTATGTAGGCTATAGCTATCAGTCGATGCTCTATCACGTCAAGCACAGTATATAAACACTAAACACTGAGCGGACGATAGACTCATCCGCCGTGTTTTATCATTCGAGCGACTCTGAGGAGTTCCTCTTAAAGTGGCGCTATATAAATTAATGATCACGATCACGATAGGCTATGCCTTTGGGAGGAGCGCCATCGTCCAATGGATCTATCATGCAGAATGAGTGAGAAATGATGGTCGTAGTGATGACGATCGCAGATAATGATGATGATTATGATGATGACACTCGTTGATAATGCTTTCATTAGTCACCTGCTGCAGAGTACAGTATAGGCCTACATGTACATTGTACATGTACACTGTACAGTGGCTGTCAGTTACATGTACAGTGGCTGTCAGTTACACGTACAGTGGCTGTCAGTTGCATCTACAGTGACTGTCAGTCACATTGTACAGTGGCTGCCAGTATAATATTATATATATGGATTATGGCTGTTGCATGATAAAGATATATATAGTTCTCTCCGTTTTTTTCGGTCGTTCGGTCGTTCCCGTCTTAAGCCACGCTGCTTTGCCGAGAGTGAGACGGAACTAATCGGCTTAATTTCTTGCTTCTGCTCTTGTACTTACATGCATATAATACTGATTATACTCTTGCACTTTCTAAGCCTTTGGTGGCAACAGCTTCTAATGCCAATCACGTGTGATGTATCTGTTTCTGTAAGTAGATAGATGATTATCAACACTACCGAAATTAAATATGCGGACTCTGACAGACGGAGACAGACAGACAGACAAAAAGATACATATAGAGTTATAGACAGACACAGAAATGCGATTTCTATATCTGACTGACTGACCGACCGACCGACCGACCGACCGACCGACCGACAAGTATACATGTAGATAGGCAGAAAGACTGACGAACTGTCACAGAGATGGAAACAAAAACACAGACACAGTCTGTAACATAATATTATAATTACACAGAAGTACGTTAAAACCGGTATAGATACACAGTGCATGACCTACTATGCCACTATACCACAGATGCAGAGAGAGAGAAAGGCTTAAAGACGACTATATGTAGTCCGTGTTGCGACGAAGAGACTTCGATAAGCCGACTGGAGCTTCAACGCAATAAGTGCTAAGATCATCGTGATATAAGATGTAAGGCGGTTAGGTTAGCACTTGCAAGTTGACTCCTATTTATAGACCAACTCATCCAATGCGGTTTTGCTAAAATTCTATTCGTAGCAATAATCATTAAAGATGTTCGTCGGATTCATGCGATTTTTAAAATTAATTTGATTCGAAACGCGAGAACTATAATTATTATAAAGACCTTAGTTCAGTTCGTGACTATATATCTCTCCGCATTAGCACTACTTATAGATCTGATTACTGATTGGTCGTGCGATTAATTTTAGATGCGTCATAAGAACAGAAATAGACGAATTTCCGGGTAAAGGATGTTAAGCTTAATGTCCAACAAGTACAACGGAAATGAATAGGCCTATTATTCCTTCGAGAAACTTCTCTTGAAAATGAGCCATGCATGCAACAAGGCGTGTTTGACTGTAGGGTCTACAGTCAAACACGCTACAGTTTCTATTACGCACTTTTAATAACTGCACCAAATGTTGAGCACAGGTTCCCCACATGATAAATCTCACCCCATCCCATGCCTGTTCTTACAACAAAACGAATCCAGCAACTTGGAGCTTGGGAATTTAATTTCCGATTGTGTTGGTGAATGAGGAGGCACTGTTGCTGCAGATTTTGTATATACGGTTCTGAGAAATTACATTTACTTCACAACTGAAATCACTTTCAAGGTCTGCATTCAAGGTCAGACTGGTCGTGTTCACTGTACTATAGGCCGTATGTCAAGATGACAATGCTTTGATTTCCTAACTGCTTCGAGGACAATGATAGGAGATATAATTATATACATGTACCTAATAATGTTACATCACTGTTACCGGTATATATTGTGATAATAGACTGTATACCGGTCTTCAAAATATTCAATATTCAACTTTGACATCTATTGATCTGAACCAGAATTTTGAAACGCTTGTTGCAGTTCTACATTACAGGCTGGAACTGGCTGTAATCGTTACCGTAAAATGCACATTTATGTAGCGCCTCAATTCTTAGAAGATTAATCGATCATGTTTCAACTGTGACAACACTATTCAACATTCATTCATTCATTTTGGAAATATTTATATAGCACTCAGGACTTTAAGAATATTACTCAGGAGAACAAAAAGCAATCACTGTAGGCATACTCCAGTATAGTCTCATACAGTGGGCTAAACAGATTTAGACCAGAGTAGAGACCTTGAATACTTTACATGGTGGCATATTGTTACAACTGAATCGACAACAGATAAAATAATGTCGAATATATACACGCATTTTTGATAATGGTGTTAAACAATAGACAGGTCACACAATGAATGACAATGCAGACGAACCTTTTCAATGACGTACGTCGACTGTGAAGCCAGAAGAATCTCGGCGACCATGATGATAACCAAAAGAAACGTATACTACAACAACAACAACAACAACAACAACAACGACAACAACGACGACGACGACAACGTCACTCGTCTACGATATCACCAGAGAAGAAAGCCACTCATTTACCACAATTAAAAATCTCTTTATCGAAAGGCAACCTTCGTCCATGGTCTTGCCCCAAATGATCGCAAATGAGGTATTATAACCTGCATGGTCAAACAACTCTTTTATACGACTGCTTTGACGACTTGGTCTCTAATATCACACCCATTATAATCGACCTCTATTTTGTTTAATGTATACGTTCTCTGTAACTTTGAACATGCCATTGTATAAGGCTACTTGTCACTGTCTCTGTCCGTGTCTGTGTCTCTATATCCAGACCTCTAACATCTCCTAAATCCGTTGACACCAAAATTCGCACCGATTGTGTCGTCACCTTTTGTCACACCAGCTGAACGTATATCCTTCATGACGGACTTCAAATACAATTCTAGTAACCTCATCGTCACATCAATTATTGGCTACATGCAGCCGCACTGCTGCAGTGTCAATCACCTTCGATGACTCACACCTAACGAAACCAGAAAGCATGCAGGCAATGTTTGCTTCCAATACTAAAAATCAACAGAATGTAACAAGGAAATCATTTGCATTAACTTCTTCCGGCGATTACATAGCGTGGACCTTTTTTTAATAACAACGAACCCTTAAGTACAACGCTGTAGCTGTTCCACCCCTCTGACACTATGGTAACTCTACCCGGACCACCATTGGACTACTCTTACGGACAATTCCTTTGACGCAACGCAGCGCTCGTGAATAAGCCGGTGCCCGCGCTTGGCTTTCGAGTAGCGCTTTAGAAATTCGGAGATAACGATTGCAAGATGAACGATTAATTATGATTAATTATGATTAATTATGAACGATTAATTATGATTAATTATGATTAATTATGAACGATTAATTAGCGTAGATTATTTATTGAATACTAACGAAGCCGAGGAAGCAGACGTTTTCTGCGCATGCGCCGTAGCACCCGAGAAAACTCATGGCTGCTACGAAGAGACCGATCCAGATGAGAAGGAATGGAACGGTGTCGAAGATGAAGGTTGAGTTCGATGCCGAAGCAGCAGCTGCAGCAGCAGAGGCCGTGTTGCTGCTGCTGCTGCTGCTGCTGTAGTCCTTGAGGAGATGCGTGATAAAGAGACTGTCTTGGTATATGTGCAACCAAATGCCAAACGCTATTAACGCCCAACCAAGCATCTGAAAGACACAGTTGACCAATGTTGAATAAAAATAGAAATAAATAAAAATTGAAAGAAATATTACTTATTATTATTATTATTATTATTATTATTATTATTATTATTATTATTATTATTATTATTATTATTATTATCATTAGAAGTAGCAGTAGAAGTAGTAGTAGTAGCATTAGTAGTAGTAGTAGTAGTAGTAGTAGTAGTAGTAGTAGTAGTAGTATAGTAGTAGTAGCATTAGTAGTAGTAGTAGTAGTAGTAGTAGTAGTAGTAGTAGTAGTAGTAGTAGTAGTAGTAGTAGTAGTAGTAGTAGTAGTAGTAGTATAGTAGTAGCAGTAGTAGTAGTAGCAGCAGCAGCAGCAGCAGTAGTAGTAGTAGTAGTACAAGCAGCGGCACTGCGGCAGCAGTAGTAACATCACTAGCACTAATGCATGTGCTATAGTGTTAGTTTGTATGTTCTAATTAATATGTCAATGATACCAAAATATTATAATTAATAACACTACAATCATCATCATCTTCGTCGTCGTCGTCGTCGTTGCTGACATCATCCTCATCACATCATCTCATTATTTTTGATTATTGTTACAATAATAATATATTATTATCAGTATCATCAACACATGCATTATCATAATTCTATTATTATTCTTTTCATTCTTGTTATTACTTTTACTATTTCCCTCATCAACATTACGTTCTTGTCGCTCTTGCTGCTATTAATGCTGTTATGACATTGAGATGTTGAAGTTAATCACACTTGTACTGTAATGAGAGATCATGAAAAGACGCTATATAAAATATCCAAACGGACCAGTGTGCATGTCATGCATGCTTAGTGAATAGTAGGGTGCCAATGAAAAACAAAGTTTGAGTTTTTTTAGGTCTCACCCCTTAGTTTTGTTCATTTAGCCATAAAACTGAAACATATAAAGTTTTGTTCCAATCAGATAACATTTACTGGTTGCACCGTCCTGTGAAGTTTTGAAAATCTGCAATATGGAATCTCGTAAGCCGCTATGTATAGCAGAATGCTCTGCATTGTGCAGAATACAAATGCAGTGTTCCACATTGATTCAGTGTTTTAAAAAATGTTTTTGGTTGTCCAGTCTTTGATTGAGCAAACGTTTTTGGGTGCTTGAAAGTGCTGGTGATGGCTTTCAACCACCTAAAGCAGATATTGCTTTTGCTCCTCCTGGTTTGTGATGGCAGACTTGAACATCTGTTTCAATGCGACGCCCCATTCAGTTGTGTCGTTTTGTATCACCTTCAGCTCTTATGCCCTGCACTCTGCTGTGTTTATATGTTTAATTGGGGTTCCAAAAGCTTGGATCTTGCAAAAGGAAATCTTGTGGGATACCCATGGAAGTGAACAATTTCTTTGTGTTTCGTGACACAAAACGAGACAGCTGTTTTTCATAGATGTTGTCACTCGAACTGGAGAATCTTCTTCACCAAACTTACTCATGGCTGCAACCATGCATGTCAACTTTTTCCATAACCGTAAGTTCAGAATAAAAAAAGGCAAGACCGAGAAGTGACCCACTCAAGTGCCGCACATGTCACATGAAAGTTTTTATGGATACACCTGCAACGGGTTTGCTTGCACTGCGGTAGACTACAAGATCTTACAATATGTGTAAGACGTATCGTGGAACAGAAGTTGCTGCTGTGCGTGTGTGCCATGCTTTGAGATAAATTGTAGTCTAACCACAAATATGTAAAACTCTTAAGCCCCGGCAGTTCAGAAGCTGGCAAACGAAACTGTGCATGGGTGAAACAAGTAAATTTTTATACTGCTTACAAAATTTCCCGTTCATTATGCCCTGTGGCAGGCTCAAGGTGTGATGATAAGGATTGCTGGCAAAAGGTTCATTTCCTACAAACAACAGCGACAACCGCATCAACTCCTTGTACCGTAGTCATCTCTTGGATGATACTGTTGCAGCTACTCACGAAGAAATCACCTGAAGTTGTCTTTCAGCGGTTTAAGTTCATAGGATGAAAGTAATGTCAATGTGAATCCATGCAGTAGAAAACATTACAAAGAGACTGTCATGTGGGCCACTAGAACATCCCATAAGCGTATCAAAGACCTTTTCGACATTTGGCTCGTGTAAATGATGCCTGCCTGCATGCCACGTTAATGAGCTGCTTGTGAAGTTTTTGCTACAGTATGTGATAAAGCTCCCGCTTTGTTGTCTGGGATACTAGTACTTGTGTCAAAACACATCACCTGGGCACATTCACTGAGTTTCCATTTGTCAACCATTTAAAATACTGCCGCAGCCTGTGCCTCACCAGAACCATGCACTGCATAACTTTGGGACCCGAGAATCTTCAACTCACTATCTCCAGATGCTATGACTGCCAGACGATCAACGGTGTCTTTACCTGTGAGAGCAGGCAATATCTTACCATCCCAATGTATCGTCAGAGGACCAGGAATACTGTTGAAGGAAAATGCTTGCTTTTTTAAAAGCAGTAGATGCGCGATGCTACATTTGTGCCAATCGTACGGATTTCTTTTAGGAATTAATTCCGATGGACTGTGACCTAGAGATGAGGCTGCAGTTGCCAGGAAAATATATGTTGCATTAAATTTTCTGTTCAATACCTATGTTCTATCCTCCAGTGCTGATACTGCATCATGATTAATTATGTACTTTTGGCTTTGCTGTCTTCCTTTCCTTTACCGCGGGAATTTTCACATCACTGCCTTCATCTTCAGCTGTATTACTTCCATCACAATCTGTATTGCTGTCTGGATTTTCAATAAAACTGGCATCTAGTTATAGGCCTACCTTACTCCCTTGTTATCGTTTCCTTCTGTTTATTGTAACCTGTTTTTTTCGTACAATGACGGTCTTCAACCCGCGCAAGTTTCAAGTCAATGCATGGGTTCCGGATTTTAACATTTTCCTTCCTCCTCTGTGCTAGTGATGTTATAGAACAGAGATTTAATATAAAACAGATAATATGTAGATATGATAGAGAACTGATATAAAGCACTGCACATATAACCAGAACTGTTAGTAATCCACAGAGTTAACTTCTCAATACTGAGACAGACCATTATGTCAGGAATTAACTAGCATCACGGCACATATTACTATATACAACTTCAGGAGCATGGTGCATCCTCTAAACGTTCATATATTTTATTCATTTTTTCTCTGAGTAACTTCCATATATAAAGGAACATTTTCAGAGGATGAGACCGAAGAAATTCAAAACTTTATTTTTTCCTGTATATTTCATTGGCACCCTAGTGAATAGCGATAAAAAGAAAGTGAACGCAAGAGTTTATTGCGCGGTTGAATAAAATATAATTACGACATATAGTGGTCTTTAAATTATGATTATGGAGTTATATACAGCTAGAGATAGTGACTTAAAAATCGAGATAGAGTACACTATGTGAAAGAAATACAGATAGTGAAAGTGACAGAACTATATAGCAGATAATGATATAGAGAAAGTGATAGATTGGTAGATATAGAGATGGAGAATCAGATACAGACAAAGTTAGATAAAGTGATAGGGATAGGATAGAGATAGAGAATGTAAAAGGATTGAGATTGAGAAAGTGGTTGAATGGAGATAGAGATGAACAAAAAGATTTCGAAGACTAGAAACAGAGATCGTGATTTGACTCAGATATAGAGATACAGAGAATGAGATAAATAGATAAATAAAGATAAAGATCAGTCAGGCGAGAAGGATAGCGATGGACACAGAGATAGAGATAGTGAAATAGATACAGATAGACAGAGTCATGGAGCTGCAGTTAGATTGGCACTCTGCTGGGATCTGAAGATGTCCGGAAAATGTCTTCGCTCTCTGCGTCGCGACGGACGGAGTGTAAATTACTCGATTAAGCAACTGTCTTAAAGCGTTGCGTTGATCAGAACTAACGAAGGACGACGTCCTAGATGGGGTCTTCTCTTTGTCTGTCTTGTCTGTCTGTATGTCTGTCCGTCCGTCTGTCTGTCTCTCGTTCTATATCTTTTTCTCTCTTTTTCTCTTTCTCTCTTTCTATCTGTCTGTCTGTCTCTCTCTGTCTCTGTAGTCTCTCTGTCTCTGTCTCTGTATCTCTCTGCCTGTCTGTCTCACGTTCTCTTCCTTTTCTCTCTTTTTCCCTATCTTTGTCTCTCTGTCTCTCTGCAGTCTGTATGTCTCTTTGTCTCTGTCTCTGTATCTCTCTCTGTCTGTCTCTCTCTGTGTGTCTTTCTGTTTCTCTGTTGTCCCTCTGTCTCTGTGTGTCACTGTCTGTTTCTCTGTCTCTATCTCTGTCTCGCGGTCTTTGACGGATGGTAGAGGCAGCAGCATCAGCAGCATCAGCCTATACCTGAAGGTCCCATCAACGCCATTGATTCAACCATTGATCGACGACGACACATTAAAACCTCTGCTGAAAGTGATCGAGTGCAAGACTATAAAATTC
>OX457036.1:74995267-75012767 GCA_949752735.1 Lumbricus terrestris | reverse complement strand
AATTCCCTGTAATGGTCTCGTGGCTGTGCAGTTGCTAAATATCTATGAGCAAACTCCAAGATATCAGAACGGTGATATTTTAGAATTTTAGAGCTCACGTAATTTTAATAAGTAAGTAAGTACTGTCCTGGGCACGACGTTAAACTGCATCCATCCTCCGCCACAGGGAACCAACAACTTCCCTGTGCCGGTCCTAAGCCCGGACAAAGGAGGAAGGTTTGCCAGATGGGTGGCGATACGCTGGCAGTAAAAGACCAAGACGATTGAAATCCGCAAAAACCACGACACAAGTGACAGAGCGACCCAAATGCTTCAAGATGTCATGATGTGGAGCAGACATGCACACATTGCACAGGCCGGTCAGGACAGACCGGTGGAGAGAGTCGGAGGAGAGAGCATGGGACACATACGGGCATTGACCCAGGTTGTCCTTCATGCCTCTCTCCCAATATTCTCTTCATTGAGACAAGGTGGTCTAGCTGCTCCAAGATGTTAATGGTATGGAGCAGACCTGCTGACCGGACTTGTTGAAGCTGGGCAGCATGACGCGAGACAGACTCAGACAGAGAGTGGCGTCGGACTCTTACGGGCAATGAGCCCAATGATATTGATGATGATGAAGTAAGTACTAAATATTAAATGTTGATGTATTGTAAACATTAGTAGGCCGACAGAATGTAAAAGCACTGAAAATTTCAGTTTGCGATTCCAATTATAATTTGGAGGTTTACTCGTACATTATTGAAATTTGAGAGCTCGGGGGGCACCCCTAAATATTGCTCTATTGCAAAGATTTTTTGCACAAATTATTTTCTTCATAATTGAAAAAGATTGGAGGGGTGCCAGTAGATTATTTTTAACTTTCATTTTTAAGAGCCACCCTAATATATATATATATATATATATATATATATATATATATATATCTGTGAGCTTTCATTTAATTTCAAGTCATGTATACGATGTCACAGGGTTTATACACGCGCACACATACACACATATAGGTCTATACACTCATATTTATATCTATATAGACTATATATATTAGGCTACCATATGGCGTTCATGGCATCGTGCTAACGCCTTGGTCTCGGGTTCGAGGTTGGATCCTTTGTAAGCAATTGGATGTATGGATGTATTTTAACCATGAATCCACTGGCAATCGGACGTTGTTCGTCACATATAATATGACATTGTGTTCAGAAATGCAGAGATAAAAAGTAGAACTGCTCTGGCAGATTTCGTCTGCAAGAAAGATTGAAGGGCAAAGGTCAATTCCAGTTTCAACAGAACAATCTGGATCAAGGTATATATACAGGAAATGTCAAAGAGGTAAAAGTGGAAAGGCTGAAGTCCACAGACGAAGCTGCGTGAGACAGATGATGGCAGGTGAGCGGCGATATTGGCGGAAGATTTTGGAGTCAAAGTGGAGTGCATGTACATGTGCTAGAATGCAACGTAAATCTTCGAAAATTTCTCAGCGCCCACAAAGTCACGTCAGGTACACACCCGATTATTCACCGGTGCTGTAGGCTATGTGCATGTGCTATATGGATCGGCTGGCAAACTTGAATTAAAAACGTGACATGGGTGGGAAACTGGAGTGAGATTGGAATGGAATCGTGCATTATTCTGTAGACCTAATTCTAAATACGGTATATTGAGTCATTTTTTTTATTATTTATTATTATTTTTTTTCCTCAACCAAAACAACACACAAACATGATACAATTATGGCAGTGAATAATACATTAACATGAATTTGGTGAAGACGGGGAGACCCAGAAGGGATGTAAAATCCCGCTAATAGGGCCACCCATAATTCATGTAAAATATAAAAGAAAAAACATGACAGAACATTCAATTGCAGGAATAAAAAAAATGATGAGGAAGAGAGAAAAACAAATTAAGCAATCGACATTTCTGTATATAACGAGAAAAACAACTCTTAACTAATGACTTAACTAAAGACTTAACTAAGGGCTTGGCGAAACCACTGAGCAGAAACCTTAACCATTACATATCAGGAAGTGTTTTAAGTAGATAAAGGCGAAGTTTATGCTTAAATAATCTTGTGTTAGGTAGGGAATGAAGATGTGTAGGGAGAGAGTTCCAACATTGGGAGCCAGTATATTGTATAGAGAATCGACGAGTATTATTATGTGCGTAGGGAAGGTCATAAACAGTTAATTTTCTAGTTGAATAAGAGTGGCGATCAGAGGTAAGGTTAAAGAAATCATTAAATACAAGTGGTAATAGGCCATGGTTATAACGGTACATAAACTCTCCTATTTGCAAGTGCCTAATTTGATCGATCTTTAATAATCCAAATTCCTTGAAATACAGAGCGGTGTGGGCTCGGCGAGGAATATTAGCTATAAAACGGATTGCATATTTTTGAAGGGTGACTAGTCTGATAAAATTAGATTTGTAAGTAGACGTCCAAATTAAATTACAGTAGGTTAAATAAGGATAAATAAGAGAATAGTATAGCATAGACCGGATAGAGACAGGAATCAGTTTAGATGAGCGAAATAGCACACCAACAGTCTTAGCAATTTTGCTAGAGATATTATTGATGTGTTCCTTCCAATTTAGATGCTGGTCAATGTATACGCCCAAAAATTTTGTGGATGTTACTTGGGTGATAGGAGTCCCTTCAATAAGTAGAATAGGAAGTTCATTGGGATATTTTTTCTTATGGGATCTGAAGAGGATGTAGTTGGTTTTATCCAAATTTAGAGTAAGTTTATTTGATCGAAACCAATCAACGACTCGGTGAAGCTCAGAATTAACAGTGTCGAATAGGGTATCAATAGATTTATCAGAATGAAATAAGTTGGAATCATCAGCAAATAGTACAAAATACATAGAAGGCGATACATTAGGTAAATCATTAATATAGATTAAAAATAAAAGAGGTCCAAGATTAGATCCTTGAGGGACACCGTGAGAAATGAGTTGTAGATCAGAAGTGCAATTGTTAACAGAAACCAGTTGAAAACGATTTTCAAGATAGCTAACAAACCATTGTAATTGTGTCCCTCTAATTCCATAGTTATAAAGTTTTTTGATCAAAATATGATGATTTACAGAATCAAAGGCTTTAGCTATACATCAAGGAAGATACCAAGGGAGTATTCGTTATTTTCAATTGCATTAGAGATTTTGTCTTGTATGCTTAGAAGGGGCATGTAGGTAGAATGACCCTGTTGGAATCCATGCTGAGACTGAAATAGTACTTTCTCTTTTGATAGAAAACTATCTAAACGTGCCTACATTAATTTTTCAAATATTTTGGCAAAGAATGGGAGTACAGAAATCGGTCTGTAGTTAGAAACATTGTCCCTCGGGCCCTTTTTATGAATGGGTATGACCTTGGCAGTTTTCAATGCAGAGGGGAATACTCCAGTGGTAAATGAGCAGTTGACAATCTCTGATAGCGGAATTGCAATTTTAGGCAGTGTTAATAGGGCTATGGCAGGGTCAATTCCATCGACTCCTTTACTATGCGTAGTGCGAATGGTATGCGCAAGGTTCATTATTTCACAAGGTGTAGAAGGAATTAATGCTATAGAATGTGGAAGGGGTTGGGATAAGTAGGAGAAAAAAGAGTTAGTTGCAGCAGGTATTTTATTAACAAGAGATTGTGCAATGCCTGTGAAGAAATTATTGAATTTAGTTGCTATAGTCTGAGGGTCAGTAATTTGTTCACCATTTACATTCAATGCAGTAATTACAGTTTCTTTGTTAGTATCTCTATCCAGTATACTCCTCAGAAGACCCCAGGTTTTTTTAAGGTTATTACTATGGATTAAAAATTCGGATGCATAAAAATCTTTTTCGGCTTGCAATTTAACTTTCTTAAATTTGTTTCTGTATAGGATGAATTTCCTTTTGTTGGCCTCATTTGGATTTTTTATGAATTTTTTATATAGTTTCGCTTTCTTATTACTAGATTTTACCAGTGCCCGAGTCATCCAGGGCTTTTTTGGGATAGAGTTGCGAGCATAAGTCCTAGTGGAAATTGGAAAAGAATCATCGTAAAGCTTCTTATAATTGCTAAGAAATAGGTCATAGGCCTTATCAGTGTCTAGTTCCGTACAAGCTTCACGGATATCAGACCAGTCCGTAGAGTCTAAGGATTGCAAAAATTTGGCTTTATGGTCATCAGATACTAGGTTAAATGTCAGTGTTTGAGGCTTGTTAGGAGGTTTAATAGGACTAAAATCAAACCATGCTATGATTGGTAAATGATCAGAGATGTCTTCGATGAGAATAGAAGAATAAATAAGTTTGGTCCAAATGTTAGTGAATATGTTATCTAGTAATGTAGATGTATGGTCAGTGATCCTGGTAGGTCTGGTTATGAGAGGCAATAGATGATGGGCGGTTAGGCAATGGTAGAGATCAGCAGTGGCTTTGTGGCTATTAATTTTCAAGAGATCCATGTTAAAATCACCTAAAATTACTATGTCTTTTGATTTTTTTAGCATATGATCTAAAATGTTGTTAATTTCTTCAGAGAAATCTTCTAGTTTAAGCCCAGGTGGCCGATATATAACTCCAACTGTGGTTGCCCCAGTTTTATGTGCTAGGCGAATAAAAAGACCTTCAAAAAATTGAAAAGGAGAGGAATCGGATCCTATCGAGTCTAGGATTTGGTACGAGATTTCTTCTCTAATCAAGAATCCCACTCCTCCTCCGCCCTTTCCAGATCCTCTGGAACGATGAACAAATTGATAACCAGGCACTTTTATTAGATCAGTATTGGATTCGTTCAACCAGGTTTCTGTTAATGCAAGTATAGATACAGGTAAAGAGTTCAGCAGATCTTTGATTTCATTAATTTTGGGTAAAATGCTTCTTGCATTTACATGCAAAAATGAGAGAGAACATGGAGAGGAGGCTAGCTTTGATCTGAGGGATTGAATAGACGAATATGTACTGTCACATTGCAAATCATTAAAATAGTTGCTATCAGGATCTAGATCAGGGTTGTTTAATAGAGTTCGATTATCATTCTCCTCTGTTAATACCTCTAAGGTTAAGTCTCCTAGGTCTCTTTGAAATCCTACATAACCATCAGTAGAGGTTTTTAGTATATCCTCACTGGACCCAATTTGTGCTTGGGAAAAAGGGAATAGATTAGCTGTAATAGAGTATTCATTTGTGGAAGATTGCTTCAGGGTATTAGAAATAATGGAGGTAGGGTGTTCAGATATAGAATCACAGCTGTCAATTGAAAGGACAAGTTCATGCTCAGTGTTTTCGCTTAAGCTAGGGTTAAATACACCGAAGTGTATGTCTCTCAGCAAGCTGGCAGAGAGGCGTACAACAAAAATAACCTATTTACAGAAGTACATTTAAGTATAAACAGGTAAAATTTTAAAATGTAATTTAAAACTGAGATTAGGCTAAGAGGAGTGGAGCAGTAGACATGACAAATAAAAGTGTGGTATAATAAAGGTCCAAATGCCCAATGCCACCATATGAATATGCAGTCAGCAAAAAAGTGGAAAAATAATTAAACTGAATATATAACAATTCATCAATTTACACACATCAAGTTAATTACTTTGCATAGGTGCATTTGAGTCCAATCATCAATCATCATTAAGGCACCAAAGTCAGAGATTAATAAGCTAAAATCAACGAATAACAACAGCTTAGAACTGTACTTAAATTGTTCAATTACTTATCAATGACATCTTGAGTGAATGTATAACATTATTTAGGTCACATATAGTACATGCAAATGTTTAAGTCATCCGCAGGGATAAAAACATCATGCTAAAACTGAAAATAATTACAAAATAATTAATTGATAAAGATACAAAAGTCAACAGAGAAAATCTAAGTAAGCCAAAAAGTTATAAAAAAAAAACATTTTAAAAAAACAACAAACATGGAAGTTTAAAACTGAGAAGTTAAGATACAGGTGAGAGAAAAAGAGGAAACGCAGAGGTGAGATTATAAGATAACAAAAAATATAGACTAAACTGAAAGAGAGAAAACAGTTTATGGCAACAGTTACGTTACTGTGCAGAACTCTGTTAGTCTCTAGACTATTTCATTGTTTTGTAGAAGAGTAACGACAAATTGAAATTGGAAATAAATGGATGAATTCAGCAGATATAGATTAGATTTGTTACAAACTGCTGATGACAGAGAGTTAGTCACATGCTACCTTATTGGGATAAGTCTGAGATTCGGTTCTCCAATTCGTTGAGGAAAGTGAGCGAGTCCACTCTGAAAGGCTTCTCGGCCAGATGGTCGGTTTTCTTCAGAAAGACTCTTCCTCCGGCTGTCCAGGTCGAATGGATAGCTTTTGACTTTAGGAGACTTCTTGCCTTTGCGAATATTTGGGAATTCGTTCGTGTGAGGTGCTCGTTAATGAAGATTCGAGGATTCTCTGAGCCAGTCCGTAGAAGTTTCTTCGATCCAATGACAGCATCTCGTACTTTTTTTGGGTAAATTGGATGACTAATGGCCGGCATTTGCTTTTTCCCTGGGCTGGGATTCTGTATGTGTAGGAAATATCCTCCTCTTTAATGTTAAGCTGAAGTCGATTATTACACACGTCAATTAGGTCCAGTGTATCAGATTGTTGAGTAAGAGCCTTGGCACTCTTGTTACTCACCAGATATTTATCAGTGGATTCAGAAAGTCCATGGAAAACCAAATTGTTGAGTCTAGATTGGTTCTCCACTTCGTCAAGTTTCTGGCGGAGCAAAGTGTTTTCTTGTTCCAAAGACGATTGTTTGAGGGCGTGGGATGCATGTAGTTTTGTGCAGATATCTTTGGTAGCTTGTTCGATCGAGTTTTCTAATTTTTCAGAGAACGATGCCATGTATTTGTCGAATCTTGATTCAACAGCAGTGTCCACGAGTTTATTCAGGGTGGCCATTAATCTGACTGCGATTGCATCAAGAATTCGCTCGTCTTGAAAAACTTCGAGGAGGTCCTCGACTCTAATTCGGTCCTCGACTCTAATTCCTTTTTTGGACATGGTTTCGTAAAGAATATCCTCGTAGGTAGAAAGATTAGATGCACGAATAAGTTCCGTTCAATCGTGAAATCTTTATACGCGAAGAAATGTCTGTTTGTTACTAAAAATTAAGAAATTTAGGTTTCTTGTCGCACGCCTCACATGTTGTTACTCAGCCGCCATCTTGTATTATTTTTTCAGCTGGATTATCCAGCTCCCGTGATATCGAAATATACATAATATATACATATATTTATATATCGAAATATACATATATTTATATATACATATATTTATATATCGAAATATACATATATTTATATATACATATATTTATATATCGAAATATACATATATTTATATATACATATATTTATATATCGATATATATAGATAGCATGCTATCTATATAGATAGCATGCTATCTATATATATATCTTGTATTTCACGCCTTACAAATGGATGCTTTATCATATTTAAATGTAATACCGGTACCATATAAACCAAAGTGCAGAATAAATTGTTGGCCATTAAAAGAACTTTTTTTAAATTTAAATTTTTTATTGGATTTGGACTTAGGATTTTATGCTATTCTAAAACACTTTGACATTGATTGGATATAGAAATTATGTAGGCTACGTTTGTTTATTATACTTTGTAGGCCTATGTACACCAAAATGCGGATAGCAATTGGTATATTAAAGAATATTCTTATCTTTTATCTTAAATAACTCATCTATAACCTACTGAATTTGAGAACTGTAAATTTCATACACAGTCTTATGGAGCCCCGAAGAAGATGCCATATACAGGGCTCTTATAAGCATGCTATCTACTTTTTCAGCTGGATTATCCAGCTCCCGTGATATCGAAATATACATAATATATACATATATTTATATATCGAAATATACATATATTTATATATACATATATTTATATATCGAAATATACATATATTTATATATACATATATTTATATATCGAAATATACATATATTTATATATACATATATTTATATATCGAAATATACATAATATATTTATAGATATGGTCAGATGTCACGTGGTCGTCGCGTGCAAGACTTATAGTCCTGCGTGACAGTAAGCAGATCCAAATGATGAGCTGCTAGAACAGAAGGAGATCATCTTCTTGACCGTCGGAGTCGATGACGTGTCGGCTGCTAACAAGCTTTAGGTGAAGAGAGGTTGACGATGACTGCACGATGATCCATTAAAAGCACAGATGACGTCATAGTCTACCGAGAGGCGCTATATAAATAATCATCGCAGTTAAAATTGACAATAATGATGCTAATAAAATATTACTGTTCTTAACTGTTGTTGGATATACTTGGATTCATCATCAAACACATCGTCATCATCATCGTCATCATCGTCATCATCATCATCATCATCGTCGTCGTCGTCGTTGTCGTCGTCGTCATCGTCATCATCATCATCATCATCATCATCAGCATCAGCATAAGCATCATCATTATTATCCTCATCATCGTCATCATCATCATCATCATCATCATCACCATCACCATCATCATCGCTATTACGTTTGGCCTGCCATTTTTGGTCATAACCTATAGCTGTTTAGAAAATTAAGACCTGAACATGCGATGAGAGCATGAAACTCCATTTAACTGATTGAATTCTCAGACTGCATTTTGAATTTTAATAGACATAAACAAATGAACTCTTGAGTATATGCTACTCATGCAATGTCAGTATACATGTATAGTTGACTACAGCCACAAACCTCAACCTCAGAATTAAGGTGACGACAATAAAATAACACCAATGAATTCCATCTGTCGCCAGTGCACTTTGGTGTATACATGTATCTTTGGCCCTGAGTTACTTTAATTAGTGCTAATGCAAAATGTTTCAACCTATGCTGCAGTGCTTAAATTTAAATTCTATAGCGCCTCAATATAATGTGCACTCGATCAATCGAAGGCTACTATACGCTTTCATTGCACCAGATGCTCTGATGGCACAACACCGACGCTAATCGCATTTAATATCGTAGTCAAACTTATATAGCGCCTTTCATAAAGCAAGAAAACAAAACTATAGTAACTTCGTGTATAGCAGGTCGATAGAGGATTCAATTCAAACTGAAGCATGAGCCCATGACGGATTACTAGTCTTCTGAACCGCATCGTGAATGGCATAAACGGGAAACAATATAATATCAGTGGACATGCCCTTTATGTTTTACAATTGAATATGAAAGCATCTTGCTTGCCCAGTGGGTTCATTATAGAGGGGAGGACATATATGCAACCTATTCAATTGATCTGTATCATTTGCAGGCCACCAACTCCATATGGAAAATTGTATGTTTGCTCGCGTTCGAACTGGAACGGCACCGGCGGTCAGATGGAAAGAACACAAGATGTACACATGACAAATAAACCAGCATTGATTACAGCTACTGGCTTATATAGAATACTAGCTGGGGTACCCGGCGTTGCCCGGGAAATTTAGGATTCGACCCGCTCCGGCCACAACCCCACCACACCCCACCACTCCGACCTCCACCGGTACGCCACGCAGGAAATTTTCCACCCACCCCTCTTCCACTCCCCCACCTCTTCCATCTCCCCACAACACACCACCACTAATTCCGATCTCCACCGGTACGCCACCCGTGAAATTTTGTTTTTCGGAGAAAAAATTTTCTCCGAAAATTTCCCCCACCTCCTACCCACCCCCCACAACAGGCCACCACTAACTCCCACCTCCACCGGTACGCCACCCGTGAAATTTTAGTTTTCGGTAAATTTTTTGGAGGGGGGAATTTTTCCATCCAAATTTCCCCCCACCCCTCTTTCACCCCCAGCTCTTCCACCCCCACAACACGCCACCTCTAACTCCGATCTCCACCGGTACGCCATCCGTGAAATTTTGGTTTTCGGAAAATTTTGGGGAAAAAAATTTCTCCCCAAAATTCCCCCACCCCTCTTCCACCCCCCCCCCCCGACAACACGCCACCACTAACTCCGATCTCCACCGGTACGCCACTCGTGAATTTTTTTCGGGAAATGTTTGGGTGGAAAATTTTTTCCTCAAAGTTTCCCCACTCCTATTCCACCCCTTCCCACCTCTTCCACTCTCCTCCACAGCACGCTACCACTAACTCCGATCTTTAATGGCACGCCACCCGTGAAATTTTGATTTTCGGAAAATTTGGGGGGAAAAATTTTTCTCCCCCCAAAATTTTTCCCACCCCTCTTCCACCCACCGCACCTCTTCCACCCACCCCCAACAATACGCCACCACTAATTTGATCTCCACCGGTACGCCACCCATGAAATTTTGGTTTTTTGGAAATTTTGGGGGGGATCTTTCCCCTAAAATTTCCTCCGCCCCTCTTCCACCCCCACCTCTTCCACCCCCCCGCAACACGCCACCATTAACTTTGATCTCCACCGGTACGCCACCCGTGAAATTTTGGTTTTCGTGAAATTTTGGGGAGAAAATTCCCCCCCCCAATTTCCCCCGTCTACCGTTCCACCCACCCCACATCTTCCACACACCCCCCCCCCACAACACGCCATCACTAACTCCGATCTCAACCAGTACGCCACCCGTGAAATTGTGGTTTTCGGGAAATTTGGGGGAAAACCCTGGGAAAACCCACCCTGGCCCCTATCCACCACCCCACCACCCCCACACACCCCACCCCTTTGCTCCCTCATCCACTCCACTCCCCTTTCACCGCCTCCACTATTCCACCCACGACCCCCCATCCACCTCGCACCACCACCACCCCCCACCCCCACCCACACACCCCCCACTCCCACCTCCCTCCCACCCCCCCCCCCCCACCCACCTCCACCACCGACCTCCACCGGTACGCGACCCGTGAATTCCGGACTGGCAAAGGCGCTGTTCTCTAAACGCTGTCGAACGGCTGCTTTTATACGTATTACGTGTAGGAGCCGAAAGAAAAGTGCCGTCGTAAGCTTGAAAGGGCAAAGGCCAACAGGGAAAATGAGTGTTTTTGGCCCCCACTCTGGCCCCCATGGTGGCAGAGATTCGCGAACCCCTTCTCTACGCGTCGGAAGCCGAGACGGACACAGTAGTGAAGGTTTGGAGTGAAAAGCTCAAAAACTGTGGAAATGCATTCCGGTCAAACAGACGGAATCTTCTCTTTATTTATATAGATACTAGCTGAATCACCCGGCGTTGCCCGGGAAATTTCGGTTTTTAGTTCCCAGTCACGCCTGACCCCGCTCCCGCCACGGCTGACCCCGCTCCCACGCCACCCTTCTCACTTCGCCTTCCATCGGTCCCAACCCGTTCCGACCCTGGGGAGCCCGGCGTTGCCCGTGAAATTTAGTTTTTCAGTCCAACCCAGTTACAACCTGTCCGCATTTGTGCGAAACCGCGTGCGAAAAGATCTGACCTCGGCGAAAAATGAGGTTAGGAATCTATTGGTTCGTTGAAAATCGATCGGCGAAAATTATTGCGTCTTAAATACTGATACATACGACATGGTTAAGATTAATTAAGATTAATATTAATTAACGGCATAATCTATAAATATAAAGCTCAAAGTTTGTCCTTCTGTGTGTGTGGCCATAAATTTTGTCCGGAGGCCTACTCGGAAATTACAGCGATTCGTTAAAAAAAAATTTTGCAATCGATTCTTACCCACATTTGGAGTTAAACGCCACTATTTTCAGCTGTCAATTAATTTCATAGCCCGTGCTGTCAACATTTTAACTTCACACGCGATTCGAAAGCTATGCACGTTGATCGCCTGTCTTTATTAACACGCCATTAATTTTGCTTACACTGAAACCACCGATGATATATTGATGATTCAAACCAATACATTAATGACGTCATGGCCGGGCTTATTCTTATAGAGCATTATGCCGTTAATTAATAAAGCCCGGCCATGACGTCATTAATGTATTGGTTTGAATCATCAATATATCATCGGTGGTTTCAGTGTAAGCAAAATTAATGGCGTGTTAATAAAGACAGGCGATCAACGTGCATAGCTTTCGAATCGCGTGTGAAGTTAAAATGTTGACAGCACGGGCTATGAAATTAATTGACAGCTGAAAATAGTGGCGTTTAACTCCAAATGTGGGTAAGAATCGATTGCAAAATTTTTTTTAAACGAATCGCTGTAATTTCCGAGTAGGCCTCCGGACAAAATTTATGGCCACACACACAGAAGGACAAACTTTGAGCTTTATATTTATAGATATGGAAGAGGTGGTAAACTATGCAGGGCTGGATATTAATAGCTGCATAATCTGTAGGTCTACGCCATCCTTCGCCATATATACTGTAACCATTCGTCTGTGTGTATAGTGTCTATACCTGTCTGACCTCTGTATACTCGTACAGGAACCAAGCACGAGGCAGTTGTCCCGTCCTGATTGGGCGCCACGTGTGAAAGAAGCAGGTTCTCTGCGTGGGTACTTCTGGCGCTAAATAAACGCAGAATTGACCATTGCGATCGATGTAATCGATGTAGGTCTATACTTTCAAGCACTGCAGCTGAATGTTACATCATCTGTCCATTTACTAAATGGACGGTCGTCACAGAATCATGAACGGTGGCGGTGGAGACATTTTTCACGGGATATCGATTCAAAATATTATGCTACACTTCGGTGAAGCCTTCCTCCTTCCTTCATCGAACGCCTCCGCCGACTAAGAGCCGGTGACACGAAACGGAGTATTCCCTCTGAAAGCTATCCGGGGGGATGAATTAATCTATCCCCCCGGATGGAATTAACCGGTCTATGCTATCCGGGGGGATAAACCATTCTATCCCCTTTTTTGAAAAATGCGCATAATAATTTTTTTGGGCTGTAATCAAAATTTAAAGTGACTCTAATTGTTTTAAGTGTCCTAAGCAATGCTCGGATAAAGCAACTCGAATTTATTTAGTGACTCTGAATGTTCTTCAGTGTTTTAAAGGTTTTAAGTGCTCTAAAAACAGGTAAAAAAATTATCTAGTAGGAATAAACATACCTGTTAGTGTCATTGTTCAAAACAAAGCAGATGAAAATTAATTTGCAAAAAAAATAAACGCGGAAGCGGTTTTTTAATATTTTTAAATTTGGGGGATACAATTAATACGGGGGATACTCTATTTCGTGACACCGGCTATAATTATACAATACATGTATACTATAGCAGTAGCTATGCAGCGGAACGAACGAAAACGTGGGGCGCAGTTAAGGAGGGGTGCAGTTAGCTGCGGAGGGGGCGCAGTTGCGGGGGGGCGCAGGTAAGGAGGTGCGCACCTGTATCAGTGTTTGTCGTTGTCCACGGTCCACTTCTACATGCACTCGGTCTTCGGCCGCACGTTGAGCGCATTGCATGGACATTGGACAACCCAGACGAGTGGCAGACGACCAAAGAAACGATGAGCGTTCATATATATAATTATATATATAATATATATAATATATATATATATATATATATATATGAACGTTCATATATATATAGTTTATATATATATATATTCCGATGTAATTTTATGTTCATATTATTAGGTGCAAAACTTATGCATGCATTCAGTCGAGTACTATAATGATTAATTATCGTATAGTGTAACAATGCATATATTTACTTGTTTATTTATTTTAATTTAGAAATGTATGTATTTATATATTCGAATGTGATTACGTTCATTTACATTAAAAGTATAATATACATGTCACTGTATAATAATATTATACAGTGACGATTGAATATTATTATGTATAAGATCTCTATGATTGTATATTTATGTAGAGTCTATATGTATCTCCATATAGAACTCTTAATTATAAGCATAGACCTACTGATAGAGTCATGATCATGTGTGCATACTGTATATCTATATCTATTTAGTATGCAGCGAGATATTGATGGTGGCACAGTTTGTGGCACATATTATTGACTCAGATGCATTAGACCTACTCCACTCACAAATCTAACAGCAGGGGGAGGAGAGGGGGACACACGGATGGAGGGGGCACAGAGTGAGAAACGGAGACAGTGACGCAAAGGAAGACACAGAGAGAGAGACACAGAGAGAGAAAGAGAGAGAGAGACAGAGACAGAGACACAGACAGAGACAGAGACAGAGAGAGACAGAGAGAGAGAAAGAGAGAGAGAGAGAGAGAGAGAGAGAGAGAGAGAGAGAGAGAGAGAGAGAGAGAGAGAGAGAGAGAGAAAGAGAGAGAGAGAAGAGAGAGAGAGAGAGAGAGAGAGAGAGAGAGAGAGAGAGAGAGAGAGAGAGAGAGAGAGAGAGAGAGAGAGAGAGAGAGAGAGATACAACTGTGCGGTAATGATGATGAGATTCAAAGACGACGACGACGATGACACAAAAGACTTCGAGGGTATACGGTCGACTGATTACCATAGAACCCCGCAGATGCGCACGCTATTTAGACACACGCGCACTGTGACGGTTGGACGGAAAGTAGTAATGGCTCCATCGCGGCGACGCCTTATAAACGTACCGTACATTATACGGCGACGAATACCGTATAATGACAGACAGACGCACTTATATACAATGGCCGTCGATGAAGCAATAGGAGTCTTGCGTAATGTTATGTAAAGCATTCGACTATTCATATAACGCCTTTTTTTCGTATCTATTGAGAAGCCCTTGAAATGGTTTTATGGAAGTGGTATACATGTAGCCTCATAATTTTTATATGAGTATAAAACAGAAGACTTCTCGACGGTCTCATCGCTCACTGACTGGTTCAGAAGAATGAGAGGAGATTATTGTCGTTGATGGTGTCTGGCCAAGACAATGAAACTGAAAGAATAGGACTACATCAGTAGCTTAAATGCAACTTCTCTTGGAAACTGATATATTGATCATAGAATACTTGGTATATACACACGGATGGAGAGTACGCAATTGAACCAAACTCCGCCATTGCTCGTACTTTGGAGGTGCCAGTCCCAAGCCTGGATAAAGCAGGAGGGCGACACTAACCATCGTTGTTAAGACACTTTATACATGTATAGCATCAACTACCAAAAGCATTTATATAGCAACAATCGCATGCGAATCTTACACGAGGCAGTTACTGTGTGCATACAGGGCTATGAGTTAAGTCCTTCACAATAGCAATAATATTTATTGCTCAGGACCATGATAGATGCTCTGTCTTATGGTCGCGTATACAAGGATGATATACATGCCACAATATCATACATGGCTTATACATATGTATAAATATATACACTATAAAGACATACATAAATACATGAACACATGCATACAGATATATACACAGTACACAGAGAGGCAGAGGATGAGAGAGAGAGATATAGCGAGAGGGATTCGATCGGACTTGTGCATCTGAAGCACGATCTGGCCACATGCATAAATAAAGAAGTGCCTTATGAAATAAGAGACAAGGACGTCAGGGACAACCCTACCCCATCCCCCATCAACTCTCTCTCCCTCTCACATTCTATGCATGACAAACTCTGTCTCAAACTAATAATAATGTCGATGCATGCTGCTGCTGCTACTGCTTCTATATACTGCAATAACTAACCGATAGACAGACAGAGAGAGAAAATACAACTGTTAGTGTTCCAACTACTACTAATTACTACTAACTGCTATACTACTCCTTCTACTACAGTGCTACTACAGTGCTGCTACTACTACTACTACTTCTACTACTACTTCTACTACTACTTCTACTACTACTACTACTACTACTACTACTACTACTACTACTACTACTACTACTACTACTACTACTACTACTACTACTACTACTACTACTACTACTACTACTACTACTACTACTGCTACTACTACCACTGCTATAGTTACTACTACTAGTACTACTACTGCTGCTGCTGCTATAACTACTACTACTATTACTGCTACTACTACTACTACCACTACTACTACTACTACTGCTGCTGCTGCTGCCACTACTGCTACTACTACTACTACTACTTCTACCGCTACTACTGCTACCGCTGAGATGTATAATGTATGCTGCTATTACGGCTACTACTGCCAATAATAATAATACTAATACTATTAGTAATAATAACGATAAAAAGTATAATGTATGCATGTAAGTACATTTGTATGTGCACATCGAGCTACCAGTCGATTAATAGACTTCTTCCAAATAATTAATTAGTATCTTGTCTATATATAGCACAATGAAATATAAGGTTTTCATCTTCCAGAATCATCTTACACTTTAGCGAACTAAGATGAATCCGAGATCAACCATAATTGAAGAATATTATCTGATCAGATAAATCGAAGAAAAATTGATTGTGATGTCTCTTTTAGACTCGATGGTTTCATCATGCAAAGCTATTTATGATGCTCCAGAGGATGTAACATCAACGCAATTAATGACCTTAAAGTTGCACTCTATCGACGCTTATCGACACGGGAAAGAGAAAAGAAGAAAGACAGACGGACTGACGGACAGACATACAGACAGACAGACAGACGGACAGACAAACGGACAGATGGGTATATAAAGAGGGGAAGAGGGAAGAAGAGAGGGAAGCACCCGAAGACACATTACGGGGTGGAGGAGAGAGAGAGAGAGAGAAAGTAAGACGACCGGAATGGCGGTACATTAGGAGAGCGGACGACGAAGTCATATCTGGAGACGAGATCTGGGATATAGCCGTGGGAAGAGGAAGGGGAAGAGGAAGAGAAGACGATCCATGTCTCCACTGACAGACGAAGATAGCACCAGCAGCGTCCTGTATCCACCACCACCACTATCAACACCACCATCACTCCACCATCACAACCACCATCACCACCGCCATGTGCACTACCGCCGCCTCCACAACCACCACCGCCTCCACCACCATCATCACCATCACCACACCCTCCATCACCATCACCACCACACCACCACACCACCTCTACCACAACCACCATCAACTCCACCACTATCATCACCACCACCAAAACCATCACCATGCACACCACACCACCACTGCCACAACCACCACCTCAACTTTCACCACCACCACCACCACCACCACCCCCACGGAAGACGACGCCTCTATCTGGCCGAATGCAGATGAGCTGCAGTGGCGACCGTCTCGATACGAGATCGATGGAATTGTCGGCGTCGTGTTGAGAAGACGGAAGAAGCAAGACATGTCGTCGATTTGTCGTCGTCGTGTAGCCACTGTAGTCAATCCATATCGCTACTGTAGTCAATCCATATCGCCACTGTAGTCAATCCATATCGCTTTTCGGGGTCGTCATCGAATTCGTATTTTAGTGAAACACGTGTTCGACAGAGGCGATCGTTGCTTGTCAATCCCTTCCGTCCGGTCGATGGACGACCGAGTGAGCGGAGGGAGGCTGTTGTGTGAGCGGAGGGAGGATGCTGTGTGAGCGGAGGGAGGATGCTGTGTGAGCGGAGGGAGGCTGTTGTGTGAGCGGAAGGAGACTGGGGTGTGAGCGGAGGGAGACTGTTGTGTGGGCGGAGG